>JASPKZ010003044.1:0-60000 GCA_030220185.1 Diploptera punctata | reverse complement strand
TAAATTCAAATAGTGTAAAAGTACGTATAAATGGAGGAACTAAACTAAGATAAAGAAAGGCAAAGAGAATAAATTTAAATGTAATTAGTATTCTGTAATAATCGTAATTCTTATGTAATATAATTTGATGTGTACTACATTTCTTTCAAAGTCCCTAGAAGATAGTAGTGCGCCCAGTCCCCCGGTTTATTTCTGGATATTTACCAAGTATCAAGAAATAAACCGTATTACTCCAATGCTTTTAACATTGGAAGGGTATCCCAATCCGCCAATTGGTCATTGTCGCTGGTTTCTACTATCTTCAGCGACATCAGCGTCAAATTTGGAAAATTTGTGTATTAACAAATACCACAATCAATTAAGCCAAAATCGTTCGTTTTAAACTGTTAAGATAACAATCTGAACCCCTATCTCAATTCTGTAGTAAACCTAACTTACGGACACTTTCACACTCGCGAGCGTATAAACTCCTGGCCGACCTGTTGTGGCAAGACCCGGGAAATTTCGCAATCTGTGGCCCAGCAGTGCCCGTCTGTCATTGTTTTACATGAGCCTCTCAATAAGTGGGCTGCGCCAACGCGCTGAGATAACCACAAGATCACTGACTGTATCCTGGGGACTCACTGAGCAAATGACAGCTGCCAGATACTCGGAACTAACACTATCTCATGATAAGCATCTATCCCCACACCACACATGTAAATTAACATCAGTGGTGCGTTTAACTCCCTTCTGTGGAAGAAGATGGCTCCACTTCATGAACCGAGATCACCACAAACAATTTACTGGTCCCGCCCTGCGGTCAGAGCCTTTACCGGAACTAGATGTTATCTCACAGTTTCTTAAAACTAAATTATCCTAATGTAAATCATTCCTGTATAAATATATCCCCTATTCTTCTGTTAATACCTTCTTCTTTGATGCACTTCCATTTCGTGATTTCGTCCATAAAATACAATCTGAAATAATAGTTGCTAGGAAATGTTTTCTTTGTTACGTAATTTTATAATGGATTTTTTATATTTTTATTTGCAATTTAGTTACCGAGGAACAAATAGTTGTATGTCAAATTTCCACATATTTTCATTCGCTCGGATATTTAAGTTGTTATTGAAATTTCATGTTATATTCTTATTTTATCAGAATAATAATAATAATAATAATAATAATAATAATAATAATAATAATAATAATAATAATAATATTCAGCATCAGCATCTTCGCTTCAAGGTTTAGGAAAATAGCCTGTTCCGAATTCACAATGATTCCTTACATCTCTTCCTAGCTCGTTCTACATCCCTTTATCCCTTTGGTTTATAATGATATGTTACCTTGGGCAATCTTGGTTTTTCCATTATCTAAACTTGCTGTTAACAGCCAACGCGGTGTTGTTGAATCCTGTCATTTATTGAATATATTTCTAATTCATTTCTTGTGTGGTTCAATTTTGTGGATCCTTTGATCATTCTTAGGAAGGTCATTTCTGCACTTTGTATTCTACTCGAACTCCTCTTATTTGTTACCCAGGACTCACTACCATATAAAAGTACCGGTACCGCCATTGTTTTGTAGAACTTCAATCTTGTATCCTTCCATGTTTTATGTTTTATGAATGGTGCAAGATATCATTTGAAATTTTGATAATTTATTGTCTATATAATTTCTTGTTCCATATCAGAAGACAATTCTCAACCTAGATAATTAAAAATTAACACTTGTGATAGAGGTTTATTTTTATTATTATTTTCGATCTTATGGGTGGCTTTCTTAAAAAGGCCATTATTTTTGTCTTCTCTATAGATATTTTAAAATCGTACTCTTTACTTAGGGATATTTCATTTAAACAGTATAGAGAGAATTGTAAATCTTTTCTGTATTTTGTATTACAGACTAATAACATTGTCAGTACGTACTAAAATATTATAATTTTTATATTATTTATTGATATATTGTGTCCACCGCTGTGGTCTCGAGGTAGCGTGTTGCGTTGTCACGCAGCGGGCGCAGGTTCCATTCCCGGTCGAGACAGATAACAGGATGAGGTTTTTTCGTTTTTTTTTCTCACCTGTAAGACAAATGTCAGGAGCTTAGGTCCCAACGGTCCCCGAAAATCATCCGGCCATCATCATCATCATCCTTATCATTATCATCGTCATCCTTCACCGTTGTGGAAAGCAACGGGAAGCTACCACACTTTCAATTCCCTAGTAATGCTGCAAAGCATAGCATGAAAATGCTATGATTGCATTGAAAGACCTGCCCTCGGGCAGAATTACTATGGATGGATATTATTTATTCTTATTCCTTTCTTAACGTTTTCTTCCAGCTCTATATTAGGTCAGTGATATATTCTTCTTCTTCTTCCTTCCAAGTATTAGGCCAAGGCCTGTTACGATCCTATAGAACATTTTCCCTCCAGCGTTTCATAGGACGGCCCAGAGAATCTTCGTCCTCTTTGTATATAATTATAAACAGCTTTGGGGATCCGATTTGGACGTATTCTTTCAAGATGGTGTTTCCAATTTAGTTGGTACTGTTTAATATATTCCAAACTTGGCATAGTCTTCAATTCTTTTAAGATATCAGTGTTCCTTTTCCAATCCCATCTGGTGTAAACCGCTGTTCTGTGCATGAATCTCATTTCACAAGCCGTTATTCTGTTTTCATGTTGTCTTTTTAGTGTCCATGCTTCACTAGCATAGGTCAACACTGGTCTAGCCAAAGTGTTACATAAACATAATCTGGTGCTTTTTTGTACAAGGGATGGTTTCATAACTTGATTAATAATTCCCAAACTTTTATTACAACTAGTAATTTTTTCAGGGATATCCTTTTCATTCCAGATAGAAAGATAATATCCAAGATATTTAAATTGATTAGATCTCTCTAAAATTTTATTGTGGAGACAGATTTTGCTTTGTATGGGGTCCTTACCATAAAATGCCATAATTTTAGTTTTGTTAATTGATATTTCCATATTAAATTTGGCAGCCAGTTTTTGTAAATTATAAATTGATCATTGCAAATCATTTTCGGAAAGTGCCAGAAGAGCTAAATCGTCTGCAAAAAGAACAGCTTCGAATTTGAGGTTCCTAATGATGGGTATATATCCCCGTTGTGTTTTCCTCCATTCGTTTATTATTTTATTCATATATGTAATGAAAAGCACCAGTGAAAGTCCGCATCCCTGTCTTACTCCAGTGTTAATCTTTTTCCAAGAAGATAATTTGCCATCTTGTTTAACAGAGATTTCATTATCTTTATAGATGTTGAAGATTATTAGTAATATATTCGTATATATGTATATATGAGACTGATAGGAAAATTTTTGTATTTGTAAAAATTGGCCTACTGAGAGTTCCTTTTACTCTATTTTTTAATGAATAAGACTAAAATTAACACAATGCTATTTTCAATTGAAATATTTGGATATGTTATTCTTATTGTTTTAATTAACTGTAGACGTGAACTTTGGGTGCAATGTAGATCGAAAGTCAATACGGAAAGTAGCCTAGTTGGATGAGAATTTTTTTATATTTTTTATTTATTTTGGTTACACAATTACTGTTAGAATTAACAAAATGAGGATATCTACATCACTTACTTTTGCCAACGATCAGATAATTATAACCCAGGATGGAGAAGATGAAAATTATATGTGTAATCAGTTGTCAACAACGTATCAGAAATGGGGATTGAAAATCAACAAAAAACAAAAGTGTATTTAAAAAATTACCTAGATGAATTATATATTGATGGGGTAAAGATAAAGAAGATCGATAGTTTCTGTTATTTGGGATCAATTATAGAGAAATATGGAACATGAAATAAGGAAATAGCAAAATGGATTAGTAATGGAAGAAAAACTAAAGAAATGTTAAACTCTATAATATGAAGTAAAAACATCATTAACAGAACAAAACAACTAATTTATAAATCCATACTAGAAAGTATAATATTATATGGATCGGAAATTTGGACAATGACACAACGACATGTCAACAGAATAACTTCAGTTGAAATGGATTTTTGGAAAAGAGCTGCCAGAAAATCTCGACTGTAAAAAAATTATAAATACAGAAATTAGATAATGGATGAATACAGAAGGAAATATAACGGATGAGGTTGAACACAGAAGGCCAAAATGGTATGGACACGTGAGAAGAATGCAGGATGGAACACTACCAAAGGCCGTCTATGCGTGGAAAATTGAAAAAAGGAGCAGAGAAGGAAGACCAAGAGCAACCTGGAAGTACAACATTCAAAATTAAACGAAATTTGGTGTAATAGATGAAGGCAGAAGACAGAGAACGGTGGAGAACTTTAATTAAGGGAAATTTGTGAATGTTTGTTCCAAATTGATAGTCTATAAGTCCATAGTCATTTATGTTTACTTATTTATTTATCTTTTAATTCATGTTAATTACTAAGATTGGTTGGAGAAAACTCTCAATGATGAGGAAAAGTCTCAAAATGGATGGATTTAAGTAATTTACATACTTCGTTTTTCTATTGATTTATTAAAAGCATTAAATAAATTAAGCCAATGTAAGCTATTTATAGGATACTAGCCAATGTCAGAAGTGCGCTACTACTCTACGCCTAATTAAATAAAATATTAAGGGTTAATTAAATTATATGATATACAGGGTGTCTACAGTGAGATTCCCTCATTTAAAACAAACATAGCGCAAAGGAAATGTGTACTATAATTACTATACACGAAATTATAATGTAACTCACAAAGTTTTAATTTGTTGTTTGTGACAAACTCTAGTTCAGTGCACTTGGACATGTGCGCCTCGGGTGGTGCGAAGAATATCCAACTTATAGTCAATTTCACGCCATGTGTTGAACAGCATGCCTTCTGTCACCGAGTATCTAACGTCGCTAATGCGTTGTTTTAAGTCCAGTACAAATGGACTTCGTTTCGGCATACCACCAGACAACCTGGGCACGCTCGTTTGGAATCTCTATTTTAGAAACAATCGTTTGTTGCAGCGCCACTACGGGTATTGTGCGCACTACAACATTACCACATAGACTTTTTATGTTGCTGTTTCTGCTCTTTCAAGATTCACAGTTGTACAACCTGAAATAAAAAAAAAATACAGACTTTTAAAATGATGGAATCTCACTGTGGAGACACTGTACTTTGTGACGAACCAAACATAGCAATTGCTACTTACTTTTTTTTTTATTTCGGATTTCAGATAAATCCTCCTTTTTTAATTATCGAATTTCGCTGATTTTGTAATAATATCTATCTCGGTTTATATTAATTGGATATAATGAGTTAATTTTGAAACAACGGAAATTACGACCGGAAGAGTGTTTTTAAATGTTCGCTTCTGGTGAACTCCTACACCTATTGATTTAAAAATATAATAGATAGCTGCTAAACACTATATTTGTCTGAAAACCTCTATGTAAAAATTTTCATGACGAACGGTTGAGCCGTTTAGAAGTCTATTAATCTTAGTTATACTAACATCCATACTACACAGGGTATAAATTAATTATACCGCATAAATGTAACTGTGCAATTATTATAAGCAATTTGAAGTAATGAACTAATTGTCTAAGAATAAAAATGCCCAAGTTATGATTCAATTTGTAAAGTGATTGGCACGCCAGTGAATAGTACAAATTAAAATGGAAATAATATGATACAGGTACTGTAACTGGCAACATGTATGAGGATTTAGCTCAGTGGTTATAGCAGTCTTATTACCGACACAAATGTAAGACTGATGCATCAAGTTCGAAACTACGTATAGTTTGTGTACACTTTTTTTTCCTTTCTTCCCTCATTATGTACGTACTGTAAATCAGTTGTCTGTGAGTAGATTTATTTCAGATTTAATTGGTTTTTCATAATTTATTGTTTATTCATTATTTTACAGAATACGGTATTGGAATGTCCGCGCAGTACATGAGTTACAAAACGTATTGTACAGATAATTGTTTGAAAGGTTGTAATAATAATGCACATGCTGTAGACTACAGAAGGTTTCGAAAATAATATGTGCAATTGTAATGTATAGTATTTATGTACTTAGATAAATTATAGTGCAGTAATAACATGAAGAGGTACAGTGTATGTACACATGGCATACATAATGTTATTGGCAAATAAGAAACGATATATTTGAGTAAATCAGAAAAAAAGTATCAGTGTTCGAATCTGAAATCAAACCATTAAGCCACACGTTAACTACACAGATTCTGCGTGTTTCACTCTGAGCATTCATTGTACCGATTCTATTGTAACAAGTTTAGTAGCGTGCAATCATCTATTAAGTTCCTCATTTTAAGGAATTTGATAACCCAATATTTCATAAACCTTGTCGACGAATTATTAGCAATTCGGATCTCGGAATTAATACTAAGATCTGAAGTTATTCTAGTATCATTTTCTCTCCTACTTTGCTGTCCTGTTGATTTATCTGTATCAATTATTGATTCCTTTGAATCCTTATAACTCGCCCATTTTCCCTCGTAGACCATTGGTTCCCTATCTTCCTATCTCAAATTATTCGTATAATACCCCTCTGTAAGCAGTAAAATTTATGCGGTATAATTCATTTGCAGACTGTACTTCACACTTTAGCACATATAATATTTTAAAATGGCCGCCTTTTGCACCGATACAGTCTCTAAGACTTTCGGACACTACTTCTCTTAGAGTACACATGGTCTCAATTGAAATATCCGCAATTGCTAACCCCAAGGCACATTTCAAACGGTCCGATTGAGGGATGTCTCTTTTGTTTACAAACAGTGTCCTGTAGTATTGACCGTAGTTTTTGTGTTGGATATATTATTTTTTATTAGAATTTTATTTAGAAACTGTCATAATATACTCAATATGTTTCTTTAGTAAAAGGAGATAATAGGTTAGAATTTTAAGATAGGCCTAATACACTTATATTCCTCCAGAAATAAGTTTCGTGGGTGAGTTTTTCTTCGCCTCTAAATTAAAGAACAAAAAATCCCCAGAAATCTGGCTATCACACTCTTCCATGTCATATTTTCTCGTTTAGTATGAATTTATGAGTGAACGGTAAATCTTGTCTTAAATTTCATATTGAATCGGAACTGATCACCGAACTGTATGGGCCTCCACGTTCTTGTATGGCCAAAAATATGAATGTGTGTTAGGCCTAATCAGAGCTATAAATCCTCTCTCAACAGATCGTGTTCCTATACGGCCCGAGGAAGTAAAATTGCATATAAGTAACTAACTCACTGGCACTATCGAGCCGGTAGATTAATGGTATGAAGGACATAAGCTCTCCATACGTCCCTATCCTGAACTAATGTTTTCCAATCATCCCTGTAAAACCTATTTCCCTCAAATCATGGATAATGTTATTCTCCCACCTCATTCTAGATCTACAAACTGGGCGTTTTCCCTCTGGTCTTCCTACAAGAAATTATATCTGGCTTCCTATAGACTGCAAATCATGTAGCTCACTATTATTCTGTTTTCTCCATTCACCTCTCTATTTGTCTCATTTTGGCCCAAAAATTTTCCTAAGAACTTTGTTTTCAAATAGGATTATTCCTAATCTTCTTTCCTCCCTTAAAGTAAAAGTCCATGTTTCTTATCCATATAATATACCTGGGAGAATAACAGTTTATATATTTTCAGATTAACGTTTTTTGAAATGAGTTGGGATGACAAGAGTCCCTGTAATGCATACTAGCATTCATTTCGAGAATTGAGCCAACGTTTAATATCTTTGTTCATCTCATTACTATTTGTAATTATTGTTCCTAGTTATTTGAAATCAGCCAATTCTACAAAATTTCCCTCATTGGTCATTAGTGAGGGAAATTTTGAAGAAGTTGCTGATTTCAAATATCTAGGAAAAATAAATACAAATAGTGTAAAAGTACGTATAAATGGAGGAACTAAACTAAGATAAAGAAAGGGAAAGTGAATAAATTTAAATGTAATTAGTATTCTGTAATAATCATAATTCTTATGTAATATAATTTGATGTATACTACATTTCTTTCAAAGTCCCTAGAAGATAGTAGTGCGCCCAGTCCCCCGGTTTATTTCTGGATATTTACCAAGTATCAAGAAATAAACCGTATTACTCCAATGCTTTTAACATTGGAAGGGTATCCCAATCCGCCAATTGGTCATTGTCGCTGGTTTCTACTATCTTCAGCGACATCAGCGTCAAATTTGGAAAATTTGTGTATTAACAAATACCACAATCAATTAAGCCAAAATCGTTCGTTTTAAACTGTTAAGATAACAATCTGAACCCCTATCCAATTCTGTAGTAAACCTAACTTACGGACACTTTCACACTCGCGAGCGTATAAACTCTGGCCGACCTGTTGTGGCAAGACCCGGGAAATTTCGCAATCTGTGGCCCAGCAGTGCCCGTCTGTCATTGTTTTACATGAGCCTCTCAATAAGTGGGCTGCGCCAACGCGCTGAGATAACCACAAGATCACTGACTGTATCCTGGGGACTCACTGAGCAAATGACAGCTGCCAGATACTCGGAACTAACACTATCTCATGATAAGCATCTATCCCCACACCACACATGTAAATTAACATCAGTGGTGCGTTTAACTCCCTTCTGTGGAAGAAGATGGCTCCACTTCATGAACCGAGATCACCACAAACAATTTACTGGTCCCGCCCTGCGGTCAGAGCCTTTACCGGAACTAGATGTTATCACACAGTTTCTTAAAACTAAATTATCCTAATGTAAATCATTCCTGTATAAATGTATCCCCTATTCTTCTGTTAATATCTTCTTCTTTGATGCACTTCCATTTCGTGATTTCGTCCATAAAATACAATCTGAAATAACAGTTGCTAGGAAATGTTTTCTTTGTTATGTAATTATGTTATAATGGATTTTTATATATTTTTATTTGCAATTTAGTTACCCAGGAACAAATAGTTATATGTCAAATTTCAACATATTTTCATTCGCTCGGATATTTAAGTTGTTATTGAAATTTCATGTCACATTCATATTTCATCATAATAATAATAATAATAATAATAATAATAATAATAATAATAATAATAATAATCGTCTTCTTCACTTCAAGGTTTAGGCGATTCGCCTGTTCCGAATTCACAATGATTCCTTCCATCTCTTCCTAGGTCTTCCTACATTCCTTAATCCCTTTGGTTTATAATAATATGTTGTCTTGGGCAATCTTGTTTTTCTCCATTCTTGCTTTTCCCAGCCAACGCGGTGTTGTTATATTCTGTCATTTATTGAATATATTTCTAATTAATTTCTTATTTCTTCACATCTTGTATGGTCCAATTTGTGGATCCTCTGGTCCTTCTTAGAAAGGTCATTTCTGCACTTATATTCTACTCGAACTCTTCTTATTTGTTACCCAGTACTCACTACCGTATAAAAGTACTGGTATCGCCATTGTTTTGTAGAACTTCAAACATGTAACCTTCCTTGTTTTATATTTAATGTTCCATGAATGGTGTCACATATAATTTGAAATTTTGATAATTTATTATCTATATAATTTCTTGTTCCATATCCAGAAGACAATTCACAACCTATATAATTAAAAATTAACACTTGTATAGAAATTTATTTTCTATTATTATTTTCGATCTTATGGATGACTTTCTTAAAAAAGTAATTATTTTGTCTTCTCTATAGATATTATAATATTGTACTTTATTTATTTAATTTAAACAGTGTAGAGAGAATTGTAAATCGTTTTCTATATTTTGTGTTATAGGTTAAAAACATCGTCAGCACATACTAAAATATTATAATTTGTTATACTATTTATTCTTATATCTTTCTTAACATTTTTTCCCAGCGCTATATTAGGTCAGTAATATATACGTATATATGAGACTGATAGGAATTTTTTGTATTTGTAAAAATTGGCCTACTGAGAGTTCCTTGTACTGTATTTGTTATTGAATAACTAAGACTAAAATTAACACAATGCTGTTTTCAATTGGAATATTTAGATATGTTCTTCTTATTATTTTAATTCATTGTAGATGTGAACTGTGTGTGCAATGTAGATAAGAAGTCATCACGGAAAGTAGCTGGATGAGAATGTTTTAATTTTTTGTTGGTCACAAAATTACACGCGGGCGCAATAATGTTGCCTACGTTTCCTGGCGCATTTACTGTTGGGTAAAAATTCCAGATAAAAACTCATCAGATAACTGGGCTTAACATTACCGGAATCGAGATAGGCCCGCTAAATAACAAGAAAATTATCATATTTCATAATGTAACAGAATTAAATTTCCCTCGATTAGTACCGTATATAATAATGGTACTGACATTTCTGTTGTGGGCTCTGTTGGAAATATTACTTTAGCATATGTCACAATACTTGTCGGCGCGGCTCTAGAATGTTATTTTGTACATTATGCAGTGACGCTCCCATTTGTTACTTCATGAAACTGCAATAAATATGCGCGCCATTCAAGATCACGCGTCACTACCTTTTTCTGATAGGTCAACAATGTAGTGAAATGCCACTTTCTGACATTGCTCATGTTAAATTAATATACTTCGTGGTTTAAACAAGACAGCAATGACTGCGACCCTGATTTTGAAATTTCTAATCCATAATACTCAGTACCGCTACATTCCATACATATTATTATACAGGTGGAACATAATTTTACTGACTATTTAACTCATGCCCCAAATGGGAGTCAATGACCAATCACGTTTCAATGATTTCTGTATTACAACCAATCAGAGACGTGTTTCACGAAATAATTATCAACGTTAGGATTATCATATATTAAGCAAAGCTCCTCCTTTTTAATATTCTGAACAGGTCTGACCGTTATTTTGCAGTGACTGAGCCTATAACAAATACGGCTACCAGATTGTATATAATAGTGCTTACATGTCAACATTTGTAGCAATTGATTATACCACCAAAAAAAGAAACCACTGTTTGCACTTTCTTAAATGTATACGACATCAAAAATGAATTAATATACAGATTGATGTGTTTCATTTTTTCTCCACTAGAGAGCATTCTTACAATATTGCGTTCCTTTGGCAATAAATAGTATGATCTGGTTGCAGTGATAAACAAAAGAAGCAGTAGAAGCGTAGGCTACCTATCGTTTCTCATTAGTTTTCAAACATCACCGTTTACTTTAAATATAAAAATATTTTTAAATAACTGTAGTTAAATAATGATTTGTGACTAAACAGCTTTATTTTATTCGTTAAATAGTCCTAACAAATGCCACTCTTGATTTCCAAATTCTCTAGATAAATTCACTCCTCACTTCGTGAGTCGTGAATTTATCGATAATTTGGAAATCACTCGTGGCATTACTTATGATAAACATCACAAATATTTAAGGGATGATGTTTGAGTATTTATATAGCATTTAATATAGTATGAAATAAAATAATATAACTATAATTAATATACACAAAGTAATGGACAATTATTAAGTCAATTAGAATGGTATGGTCATATCAGAAGAATGTGGGAGAATATATTACCTAAGAGATGTTTGATTAAATTCCCTCCAGGGAATGAAGAAGAAGAGTTGACCAAAGATTACATGGATACAAGAGAAGGAAGATCGATAGTGGAGGATTAAGTTTGAAATAATGGAAATTAATGGCGGAAACAAATTATAGTTATAATTTTAGTTATAGGAAGACGGCTTTGTATACACACAAACCTGTTCAGTATAAAGTCCATCCATAGTAATTCTGCCCGAAGGCAGGTCTTTCACTACTTTCATGCTATGCTTTGCAGCTTTACTAGGGAATTACAGGTGTTGTAGCTTCCCGTTGCTTTCCACACCGGTGAAGGATGATGATGATAATAAGGATGATGATGATGACCGGATGATTTTTCGGGGACCGTTGGGCCTTAAGCTTCCTGACATTTGTCTTTACAGGTGAGGAAAAACCCCGAAAGAACCTCACCCAGGAGCCTGTCCCGACCGGGAATCGAACCCGGGCCCGCTGTGTGACAAGGCAACACGCTACCTCGAAAACACAGCGGTGGACAGTATAAAATATTATTTGTTTAATAGGAAAATTATTTATAATCTTGTTATGTCTAATCGTAAATATATATTTTTTGGATTAAATTGTTAGAAACTCGTCCCCGGTGACGTATTAATAGGGCTGACATATCAAACATTGGAACAGTTGTCTTAATATTGAAAAATCATATACATCAATGACTATAATTAAGTACAACTATTTTATGTGCTAAAAGGTAAGATTGCAATATTTAATCAGAAGTAAAACTTCTGACTGTATTTTGTCTGGGTTCCACATACAAACAGTTGAATAATATCGTACGGTTTGTGTTGAAATCTTAACTTTCATTCCATTCTATTAACTTTCACCTTATAAGGACTTTTTACATGTCACACGCCACCTGGGCCTTACAATAGCACGACCTATCAGGAAAGGAATTCTAAATCATGGATCACACACATACTCGTTTGACTACATAAGGACATGGAAGGTCTTCCTGAATGATTAATGAGTTCAATCTCGGGGCCTAATCCGAGACACACAGAATTAAGTCGAAATGCACCATTCACACATATTCATCCTTAACATGGCGAATTTGATAATGATGATTATGATGGTCAGATGATTTTCGGAGAACGTTTGTGCCTTAACGTTTCTTGACTTTTGTCTTACATTTGCCTCCGAAAAGAAACACCATCCAGGAAACTTCTCCCGATCGGGAATCGAACTCGGGTTCTCTGCGTATGAAGCTGCGACGCTACCCCGAGACCACAGTGTTTGACGCAATCTAGATTTATAATACAAAGCAATTAAGTACATTAACTTGTGAAGACAGCCTAAAAGCTAACCTAAGGCAATTTAAGCACTGTAACCTGTGAAAGAATGCAACGCCCAAAAATAAATGTAAGTTCTGAAATTCTGAAGTTTATGTGTAAGTTAATTAGTGCATACTCTATGTTGGCTAAACTGGAACACGACTTAGAATATTCGTTAAAATCAATATGGCTGCCACGTCTTTATGCTACGTATGTAGTTAAATATCATAGAAAATATATATAGAAATAATCGTTAAAAAATGTAAAAATCATTATAAATGGTGGGATGTGATTTGGAAAAGGAACCCTATGAATAAAATTTGGCATGAGTTTATGAAGGAATTAAAAACATCGCGTCATATATTATAAAGAATAACCGTATTCTTAATATTGCTTACGTTAAAATGAGTCACCACACCCTATATTTTAGTTATATATTATGTTGACGAAAGTTGTGTATGGTAAAGTGTTTGAGAAATGCAATAGATGATTTTTCACACTCATTTTAACAACGTAATCATACTTACTTACTTACTTACTCACTGGCACTATCGAACCCGTAGGTTCATGGCCGCACGGACATAAGCTCTCCATACATCCCTATCCTGAGCTAATGTTTTCCAATCATTCCCTGTATAATCTACTTCCCTCAAATCATAGTTAATGTTGTTCTCCCACCTCATTCTTGGTCTACCAACTGGGCGTTTTCCTTCTGGCTTTCCTACAAGAAGTTTCCATGCACGTCTTTCATTCCCCATACGTGCAACATGTCCTGCCCATCTCAGTCTACGGGACTTAACTGTTCTTATTATATCTGGCTTCCTATAAAGACCATGTAGTTCATTGTTATGTAGTCTTCTCCATTCACCTGTCTGTTCATCTCTCTTTGGTCCAAAAATTTTCCTAAGAACTTTATTCTCAAATACTCGTAATCTCCTTTCCTCTCTTAAAGTAAGAGTCCATGTTTCGCACCCATATAATATAACTGGTAGAACAATAGTTTTATATATTTTCAGCTTAACGTTTTTTGAAAGGAGTTGGGACATCAAAAGTCTCTGCAATGCATAATAGCATGCATTTCCAGAATTGAGCCTATGTTTAATTTATTTGTGCATCTCATTCCTATTTGTGATTATTGTTCCTAGGTATTTGAATTCAGCCAATTCCTCAAAATTTCCCTCATTTGTCATTAGCTGTCCATTTCCATTATATAATGTATTTCTACGTGTGACCATATATTTAGTTTTACTGATATTTACTTCCAGTCCTAATTTCTTAGTGTTACTCAATAGTGTGTGCGTGTTGGCCTTTAGTATCTCCTCGCTATCGGCCAGTAGTACTACATCATCAGCATAAACTAACAGCTTATTAATACCATTGAGTTGTAAGCCTTCCTCATTCTCTAAAGATTTAATGGCATGCTCTAGTACAAAATTAAATAGTAGAGGAGATAGTGCATCTCCTTGCTTTAACCCATTCTGGATTTCAAAAGTGTCTGAAAACTGTTTGCCTACACGCACCCTACTCGTTGAGCCATTTAGACACATTCGAATAAGTCTAACTAACTTTTTAGGAATTCCAAACTCCAGCAGGATACTATATAACTTCTCCCTCTTAATTGAATCATATGCTTTTTTGAAGTCTACATATAGTTGATGTACAGTACCATTATATTCCCATTTCTTTTCTAAAATCTGTCTTATGCTAAAAATCTGATCTGTTGTAGACCTGTTTCTTCTAAATGCACATTGATGATCTCCTAGAATGTCATCAATATAGAATCATATCAACTTTAATACAGTATGAAATAAAATAATATAATTATAATTATATACACAAAGTAATGGGCTATTGTTCAGTCAAGGTATGGTCATATCAGAAGAATGTCGGAGAATAGTATGTTACCTAAGAGCTGTTTTATTACATTCCCCAAGGAATGAAGAAGAAGAATTGACGAAAGATTACATGGATACAAGAGAAGGAAGATCAATAATGGAAAATGGATTGGAGGATTCAATTTGGAATTATATAAATGTATAGAGGAAACAAATTCATCATCATCATCATCTGCATTCATGGATTAGGTCTGTTGACCCGTTCCGACTTCAGCCCATCTCTTTCTACTCGTAGGTCTGCCCACACCTCGGGTGCCTTTAGGTTTGTATTTTATTTGTTTTGGATATCTATCTTATCCATTCTGTCTATGTATTGCTTCCATTTTTACACGCTTTATATTAGCTTGACCTGTATCTATCTATCTATCTATCTATCTATCTATCTATCTATCTATCTATCTATCTATCTATCTATCTATCTGTCTGTCTGTCTGTCTGTCTGTCTGTCTGTCTGTCTGTCTGTCTGTCTGTCTGTCTGTCTGTCTGTCTGTCTGTCTATCTATCTATGTAACGGAATCTTTCAACGCGATATTCACCCACTTAAAATCATTGGATAGACTTGAAACTTTGTATACTTGTAGAGGACCCGTGACAATACAATAATTTCATATTTTGTTTCTATAATCCTGGCCAGAATCATCCGAAAATCAAAAAAATGAAAACTGGTATAATAGGTTTGCGGACTTGTCGAGTTTTTAGTCAATCGTTGTAAGAACTCAGTTGGTAGAGCAGTGAACTCTTAGTGGTATATAATTTCAGTAATCCATACGTCGCTGGTTTTTTTTTATAGAAGAGTATTACTTTTAGCTCATACTACAATAGTATTGAATTTAAAGATATTTACATTTTTATCTTATTCTGTAAAATTTTAAAATAAAAAAATAAAAAATAAATAATAGTTTTAAAAAACTAAAAGAACACGCTTTATTAGAAAACTAAAAAATGAAAAATAATTTTAATTTCCAATACGCTTGGGATAAAATAAAGTGGTCAACAAAAAAAAATCATCTCCAACACATATAGAATAAAATTAGAGTTATCAACAAAAAGAAAATAATTTTACCATCAAAAGCGTGGGGTGCTTTTTATGATTTTTACATTTTCTTCTTAGAGAGCTTACTTTTACCAATATCTGTTTATTATCAAATATATTAATTTATATAGAGCACCACACGCTTTTGATGGTAAAATTATTTTCTTTTTGTTGATAACTCTTATTCTATATGTGTTGGAGATGATTTTGTTTTGTTGACCACTTTATTTTATCCCAAGCGTATTGGAAATTAAAATTATTTTTCATTTTTTAGTTTTCTAATAAAGCGTGTTCTTTTAGTTTTTTAAAACTATTATTTATTGTCTATATGTATCTATTTTATCAGTTACTGCAAATATTTCAAGTTCCTGTCTTAGTTCTGTGTTCTTGATTCTGTCTTCCTTAGTGCACTCTTTAACAGATCTCAAAAATTTCATTTCTGCCGCCGTTATCCTACTTAGATCTTGTTTTTTATGTATCCAGGCTTAGAACCATAGAGCAGTACCGGTACTGCCAACGTTTTGTAAAATTTCAATTGGGTCTCTCTTGTTGTTTTGTTATTTAGTGATCGTTTTATCGTACCACATATTCCCTGGAATTTTGCTATTTTATTAGTTATATCATTATCATAATTAAATGAAATGTCACATCCTAGATAAGTGAGATGGTTCACCTGTTCTATGATTTTGTTTCCTATTACTATTTTGGATCTGATTTGATTTTTCCCTTGGAATGCCCTTACCTTAGTTTTTTTCTACGGATATTTTGAGATTATATTGTTCACATATATTACGTAGTTTAAAAATATTCCTTTGAAGTTCGTCTTCCGTATTTGCTATTATTACCAGGTCATCAGCGTATAATGTTTTCAAGTAGTGTGTTTTATCTAATTTTATTCCTGTATTGTTTCTTCGTTCCATTTTTTTTAATTATATCATTTATGTATAGGTTAAACAAAACTGGAGAGATACTGCATCCTTGTTTAACTCCTTGATTGGTATGAATTTTATTTTTACTTATTTTCTAGTTTTTATAACAAAATGTTTGTTCCAGTACAAACTCTTTATAGCTGCTATTAAGTGTTTGGGAATTCCTTTTCTTTTAAAATTGTCCAAGGTTTTCCTCTATCTACTTTATCAAATGCCTTAATAAAATCAATAAAAGCTATGTGTGTTTCCTTGTTATATTCACTTCTTTTGTTTATAAATCCTTTTATCGTATATATATATTATCCATACATGAACGCCCTGGTCTGAATCCACTTTGTTCTTCTGTTAACATTACCTCTGCCAGGAACAAATTATTATTATTATTATTATTATTATTATTATTAGTATTATTATTATTATTAGTATTATTAGTATTAGTATTAGTATTAGTATTAGTATTATACGTTATAACTTAGTTACTGGAAGATTTATTTACACACATAAAACTGTTCAGCATTAAATAATATATTATTTTGTTAATAGGAAATTATTTATAATGGTGTTTATGTCTATGTTGTAAATATAATTTATTCTAGCCTAAAATAAGATGAATTAGAGACGGGAGATTATCACATTATCAGTGATAAACTCATAATAATAGGTTTCTCCAAATATTTTATTGTTGTCGTGATGATTCCGATGTATACATTACGGGTTTTAGATCTGAAATATGCCAAGAGGCCATCATGTTCGTGAGAAATGTGAGGCCGACATTGGTTTAGTATATATAGTTAATACTTTTTGTGTTGACATTGAAGCGTGAACATTCGGTGATTTATGTATTATGAACACCACAACACTTTGAAACGATCTTTGCTCCTGCAGCTTATCACACATGTTTGAATACTATATTTTTAGTACTCATTTTCTGCAAAAAAAATTAATTAAACCGGCATGTAAATAAATAGGCTATAATATTTTCAATATCTTATCAAGACATTCGTTATATAGGAATATATAACATTTTAGGTATTCGATTCCCAAATTTTCCCAACAGTTTAATATTTCTATTAAATTTTGGTGGATTCGGGTTAGACTATATAACAATCTTCATTTTCCACTTTCTACTACCGTTTATTATCCACGAAATAGTAATAATTCACGTATTGTCTTTAACTGAAAATTAGAAATTTTATGAATAATTAAAATTTATATTGGTGAAACTCAATTTCTTATGTCCACTTACTTAAATGTATCGGAGTGCAGAGGAAATATACCAGCAAAATCGGATCATTAAGTGTAGGAGTTCACCTGAAACGAAAAGTTAAATACACTTTAGTGGTCGCATATTTCTGTTTTTCACAACAAAACTCATAATATGCTATTAGAATAAAGCTAGGAAGGTATTCTCCAAAACTCAGCGAAATCTAGTCATTAGAAATTGTTGTTTACCTGAAACCCGTAATTAAATATTAACTCTAGCAACCGCCATGTTTGGTTCCTCACAATGTGTAGCATACAATTTAATTATCCCTCAAACTGGCAGTGCGTTCTGTAAGATATAGTGATTCAGTTGATATAATATTTTAATAAAGTAATGGAGTAAAATTATAGGTGTGTATTATAAATTTGTATCAAATAATAAGTACTACGATATACAATAAGTACTCGTATGGTTATGCATGATTTGTTTTCTTTGGAACCGACACTTTTAAATAAGTTACAATCTGACTTACGTTTCTCGAAATTAACAAAATTAATCTATATTCTGTAAACCAGCAACATTAGACCATATATTCGATTTGCTGAAGAATTCGCTTGTTTATGCAGTTTCCTGCGTGACGGACGTTTGAATTTTGTTCTATAATTTGATACAAGTTTAAATAATTTGTATTGATTAAGTTTTCTATTACTTTATTAAGAAATATTAATCAAGGGGTCAGACAAGGATGCCCGCTATCTCCTGCACTCTTTATATATATATATATATATATATATATATATATAGACGAGATCATTGCACAATGGCAATCAAATTTAACCACAGAGTTTAAAGTTGGCGGTACGATTCTAAAATACCATACTGTTTGCATACGATCAGATAATCCTTAGCTCTTCAGAAGACAAATTTACAAATAGCAGCATATAAATTAAACGAAATAGCAAATAAATTCAATATGATAATCTCTGAAAGTAAATCGAAAGTAACGGCATTCAACGGGAAAGACCATATGAGGTGTAAAATAAGTTATTAATAACAGTATAATATAAAACAGGTGAACAATTTTAATTATTTAGGATGCAACGTATCATACTGCCAGAAGGAAGATATTAATATTAAATTAAATAGATTTTACAGAATGTGTGGCACTGTAAGACGGACACTGAAAAAAATAAAACTTTGAGGAGCACACAACTAAAATTTGACAAAATTATGGCAGTGCCTGTTCTTAACATATGCAAGTGAAAATTGGACTCTTAACCGTTCAGACAGAAGGAAAATAGAAACTGCAGAAATGAAGTTCCTACGTTCAGTAGCAGGTGTGTGACAATTTTCGACAAGAAAAGAAGTGAGGATATTAGGAAGGCCTTAAATATTTTCAATTTAAACAAATAGAATTGACAACATGAGAAACAACTGGTATGAACATGTCAAGAGAATGCCTACAGATAGAATCCCTCAGCTGTTACTAAAGTACAAACCAATAGGACATAGAAATGTTGGACGCCCATTTACTAGATGGGAGGATTCATTAAATCCCACTTGATGTGAAAACATGTCAAAAGGCCTAATTTCATGAAGCAGAAGAAGATGAAGAAGAAGACATAACTCTGAGCAACAAAAAAGAAACTTTCTTGACTCAGAAAGAAATATATGTGATTCTGACAGTATTTTTTATCCTGAATTCAAATATGATACCGGTTTTTCTCCATCACACAAGGTTTTCGAGGGACAGGAATTTATAATTTCAAACACTTTAATATTTTCTATATTAGTAACTACACAATATTCGAACATTCGGACTCACCTAGAAAGTAAGAAATGACGATTTTCTGCTATATTTCGGCTGTGGAGGCATACCTTTTGATGGTCCAACAATCGGCCAGCAAATTAGGATTCCATTTGCCTTGATATCTCTTTTCCATAGCAGAAATCTCCTGAGTTAGCTCCTTTAGGTTTTGTTTTACAATGGACAAATGGACGAAAAAAACGTTTATTAAAAAATTATTATTTGAATCCATTAATTGAAATTGAAATAAAAAAACTGTGGGTGATGGAGAAATTCCGAATACATATTTGAAAACACGATAAAAACTGCATTAAATACAGCTATTGGTACTCATGAGACAAAAATCATGTTGATCAGTGTAATTAATTAATTAAAATAATTTATCTTATATGATATATTGTCAATTTAAGGGTTAATTAAATTGTATTATGTACCATGGGATGAAGGAAACATGGCGGCTGCTAGAGTGATTTTTAATTTCGGATTACAGATAACCTATTTCTAATGGTCTGAATTCGCTGATCTTTCGAGAATGCCTTCCTCGTTTTATTATAATGGAGTGCACTTAGTTTAGTAGCGAAAAATAAAAAATTGCGACGACTAGAGTGATATTTAAATTTTAGTTTCGGTGAACTTCTATTGGTCCGATTTTGCTAGTTAACGAACTCGACCTTACTTTTCTTAATTTGTTGCTATATGACAAATTTGGTTCTGATGAAACAAAAATTGCGTCCGCTAGAAAGGTAACCGCCATACGCACATACATACATACACACATACATACATACATACATACATACATACATACATACATACATACATACACACACACACACAATACATCATCATCATCATCCGGTATCATGGCAGCTGCGGCCGTCTTTCGGAAACCAAACGCCAATCCTCTCAGTACATCCATTGATCTTCCTCCAATCCTCTGAAATTCATAGCTGCTTGTACCCCCTTTATCCAAGTTTTCTTCGGTCTTCCTCCCTTCCTCCTTTCTATTGGGATCCATTCCATAACAATTTTAGGCACTCTTTGCTCTGTCATTTTTTTGACATTGTCATACCACTGTAATATTTTCTTTTCTATAATGTCTATGATGTCCGGCTCCTCTTGTACACCCATAATTTTCCTTATTTCTTTATTTCGTATTCTCCATTCTAGATTTTCCAGCTGATCTTCTTAAAACATCCATTTCTGTACTTTAATTTATTTTCATTTCCCTGGTAGGAATTTGCCAGACTTCAGCACCATATGTTAAAATGCTCTCAATTATGGTTTGATATATTTGTAATTTTCCATTTTTGTAATATTTTTGCTCCACGAAACAGAGTTTGAAGCATTTATTGCTTGTTTTGTTTGTGCAATTCTATTTTTACTTTCCACTGTGTTATCGCCTGAATGGTCTAATTTTCTTTCTAAATAAGCGCATTCAATACTAGGTTTTAGTTATTCACTATTGTTGAAATTGATATTTTCCATTTCTTCTCCTATACACAGATAGTATATATATTTTTTAAGTCATTATCATTTTCAATGTCTACTAGATAGGATCGGTGAAGATCTGTAAAAGCGTTTAAAAAATATTTTCCTGGGAATAATCTCAAAATCTCCATTCCTTCGAAATTCGCTAACATAGACTCTTTCAAAACTGCGCGAATGATAGCCTATTAGACTATTGTTGGTATTAACACATAGGGGAAAAATATTAACTTCGATATCTTTTCATATGAGGTCAAAAGGTATCGAGGAGATTGTTCTTGCTGGCAATTAAACACTATTTTATAAGGTCGCGATATGACATTTATTCCTAAAAAATCCTATAGGCCTACTTCTACTTCATGACCCCTAGGAAATGCTCGATTTTCCGACGGCAAGATTTGACTCGTCAGCTAAAGGGAGAAAACCTCAAGAGAAAACATAATCCCTCAGAATTTCTGGGTGGTTAGCATAAAGTTAACAACCCTACACCAGAAAAACAATTAAATGTTCATAAACCTGAAAGCAATTCTCGGACACACAATTTCGTAAATCGACCAGTAAAACGTTATCGCCTACATTACATTTACATCTTGCATTTTTGCTGCATGGTGCATTCTTAGTCTATGCAGAGCCTGAGCGCTAAAACAGCTGATTTCCGAATACAAAAAGAATAACTTTGTTAGAACAGCCTTACAGGACATTAGGAGGGAAGATAATAGAATTTTCAGTAAGGAAACTTCACATTGTTCAATAGGAAAGAAACACACATATCTGTAATCCAAGGTGAACAAACAATGCTTAGAGCAATTTGTTACGACCACCAAATTAAAAACATAGATGCTAAATTTTGGGCAGACGAGGTTAGGAGAGAACTCCAAAAGATTGGGATGGGCTGGATATGGGAAAAAGGGACTGAAAATCGCAAGAACGTGTGGAGAAAAATAAGGAGGAGGTACTTAGATGTAAACCAACAAGATACCTTCGCCGAATGTACAGGAAAACGCTCACTGTGTTTACAAAGAGACCTAAAACACGTCTGGGGAAAAGAATCGTATATACTCAACCTAGGATTTAAGGAGAGATCAGGGCTTGCTTGGTTTAGGCTAGGGGCATGGAAATTTCTAAAAATTAGCGACGATCGCGATATGCGAATATGTCCAATGTGCGGGAACTTTGAAGATGAGATACATATATTAGGAAAATGTAATGATTTAGAATATTGGAGACGTCAGTTATTACCGGAAAGATTTTCTAAATTCAAATCGGGAAAGATTGGCATGCTACGAGTTATTGGTAAATCCAGAAAATTGGATAAACCTCGGTAAATTTCTGGACAAAACGCGAAAAATAAGGACAACACTCATTCATGAATAAATATATGTTATCAAAATGCAATACCATTAATTATTAACAATTATATATAAATTAATTAGTGTATAATGCTGTTGTGTTATTATTTAATTGTAATATTAATGTGTTTTCTTTATGTAATTGTAATGTTAATGTTTTTTTAGTGTATAATGCTATTGTGTTATTACCTAATTGTAATATTATTGTGTTTTCTTTATGTAATTGTAATGTTAATGTTTTTAGTGTATAATGCTATTGTGTTATTATTTAATTGTAATATTATTATTGTGTTTTCTTTATGTAATTGTAATGTTATTGCTATTGTGTTATTACTTAATTGTAATATTATTGTGTTTTCTTTATGTAATTGTAATGTTAATGTTTTTAGTGTATAATGCTATTGTGTTATTATTTAATTGTAATATTTTTATTGTGTTTTCTTTATGTAATTGTAATGTTATTGCTGTTTTTGTTTATTTTTCTTTACACTGGTACCAATTATTACTTTATTGTAACGGACTGTCAACAGCACGTACGGCTTACTGCCCGTGCGACCCATATTTGTAAATAATATTGTAAATATCTTACTTTTTTGTCTAATAAAGTCCTACTACTACTGTAAGATCAGGGTTCCTAACGGATGAAGATGGAGTGAGATTGAAATGGGTAACATATGTTTCTACTCATTCAAATAAGTTTTTAAAATAAAAAATGAGCAGTGTAACTAAAATTTTCAATTGTATAACATTACAGAAGCCAATAATTACGTTTGGAAATGTAATATGTAAAAGAAAAGAAAATGACAATATTTGCATTGGATGGTTGGAGGAGAAGAATATTAAGGAGATTAAATAGAACAGTGAAGTAACGGAGCATATTCGTATAGACAATTAGAACTAACCAAGAATTAAAAGAACTTTGAGATTTGCACTTGGTACCAGAGAGAAAACGTCAAGTAGCTAAGTCAAGAATAAGTTGGGAGAATGACATTAACCATGATTTGAGGGGTGTGGATTATAAGGGAATGATTGAAAACTTTAATTTAGGATAATGATATATGGAGAGCTTATGTCCGCGCAACCATGAACCTCCGGGTTCAATAGTTCCAATGGGTTAATTTATTAGATGTATGTGAGATATCAGACATTGAAAGGAGCAGGATATGTTTTGCGGATGGAGCAGGAAAAATAAAAAAGATTGGAAAACAAACCTAAAACGAGAGGAATAGTTTGAAGGCAGAAATGAACATGATTGGATAAATTTAGGAAATATTTAAGACAACTGAAGAGTAAAACGTGGCGACAGAAAGCTGTGAAAAGAGAATAATGGGCAGTCGTTATGAAGGCGGCTAACGTTCTTACGAGATCGTAGTTTCGAAGGAAGTAGAAGAAAAAGATTTTTTAGATACTCTAAAAATACCTAAGTGCTTATGCCTGATATACATAGATAAATAAATTAATACACATCCATCCATTCATTAATAGAAAATGGAACATCGAGCATTTTATATATAGGCTCTACTTTAAATGTATCTTATTTATTTATATTTATACAAATGAGTATAAATATGAACAAAAACATTATTAATAACAAATAAACGACTATAACTATAGAATATGTTTAAATTTTAAATTATATTCTTTAAAGATAAAATGAAATTACTAGGGAATTCGATAAGTAATGACAACGATGTTGTAAATCATCGATCCTAGTGGTGATCTTGTAATCTTGTAGTATGTTGTTGAGTTAGTCTTTGTTGTATAAATATGTATATTGAAAGACTCAAAATAGCAATATTTTGTGATTACGTTCACTGTTTCTCACATGTGGTAAGTAACACAGCCCTAAAAAGATTTTCAGTAGAATTTGATTAGAAGGTGAAATTGCCAAGTACCCGAACATCCAACAAATTCACCAGATATGAGTCCTTGTGACCACAATTTATTCACAAAGATCAAAGAACTTCTACGCGGAATTCGATTTAAATCAAGACTTAATACTCAGAAAGCTGTAGATCGATCAGATGAGAGATATCCAGGAATTGTGCTGCAGTTGAAGTGCGCCGTCTTCCAAGTATTTGACAACGTATGGCTAAATTGACAAGATACTATAACTGAAGTTCATAATGTCAAAAAAAACCTAAATATTTTTGCGGTGTTATAGAAGTGTTGTCATTACTATCGAATGCTTGGTGTATACATAGGCTATATGAGGATTAACTTGTAATTTCCATTATTTACAATTCCACCTTTAATGCAGATTATTGCAAGTCAACTACATTTTGAAAAGAAAATATTAATAAAGTGATAATCAGGAAAGGTTACCCCCTGTGAAGAGAATTAAGAAGTGGCATCTAGCAACAAATGAAATGGAAAACCGTACGTCCAGCTGAAACGACATAATGGATGATAGGTAACTTGGATAGAGGGAGATTGGACATGATAGAGATAAATGGAAACCGAAGACGGCTCATAT
Source organism: Diploptera punctata (assembly GCA_030220185.1). Classification (NCBI taxonomy): domain Eukaryota; kingdom Metazoa; phylum Arthropoda; class Insecta; order Blattodea; family Blaberidae; genus Diploptera; species Diploptera punctata. Next base: position 34,982 of record JASPKZ010003044.1, on the reverse strand, counting down.
CCCAAAACCTACGAAGTCGGGAGGAAAGCCGAAGAAGAAGAGAAGCAGGATAATCAGGACAGTAACATAACTATGATTTGATATAAACGTACATTTAATTTCCAAATTACCATATTAACTATCATTAACTGGTTGTATTATAGACATCTAATATAATCTCCGACATAGCACTCGTATCTTATTGCCTACATCTTCATTTACTATTCAATATTAGAGTGAATTGTGCTTATTATATTCAGATGTAATATATGTTTGTCCTGGTGAGTGGAAGAGAAGGCAACGTGGCCTTAACCCAACCTGACTAAATAAATAATAAATAATAAATAAAATATTTGTTAAGGTAAATGTAAATGTTTATATTAACTTTCTGTTCTTAAGAAAAAACATATTCTAGACTACAGACTATAACGTCAGTACTCTCTATAAGTAGTGGTCCGGGATAGCGTGTCCGATTAAAGTTCGGAGGATCCTCATTTGGTCCCGTCAAGGTAGATGGAATTCGTAGTTTAAAGAAAATTAAAACACGCCGATTTATTGGAAGTGAATGTTAAATGCTTTAAATGTTGTTACTCTAGGTAGTTTGCTAATGACCTTCAGTTATGTAAGTCACATCCTGGGTAAAATTTCCCTAATCCACAGCTTCACCCAAACATTGGTCAGGCTAGAACAAACATAATTCGGAATGAAAATGGGGATATGATTGCAGATTCCAGGAGTATATTAAATAGATGGAAAAGTTACTTTAATCAGCTATTAAATGTACATACAGAACAGGACATTGAGGAGGATAATTTACAGACAGCAGAACCAAATGCATTTGAGGTTGTAATGGCGATTGAAAAATTGAAGATGTATAAAGCATCAGGTTCAGATGAGATCCCACCAAAACTGATAAAATCAGGGGGAGAAAAATTGATGGACAAGATACGCTGGTTGCTTAGTATGATTTGGGAAAAAGAAGCTCTCCCAGATGAATGGAAGGAATCAAGTATCGTACCAATTTATAAGAAAGGAGATAAAACTGAGTGCAACAACTACAGGTGCATCTCATTACTTTCAACTTCGTACAAAATTCTTACAAATATATTAGTAAGCAGACTTACTCCCTATATTGATGACATTCTAGGAGATCATCAATGTGCATTTAGAAGAAACGGTCTACAACAGATAAGATTTTTAGTATAAGACAGATTTTAGAAAAGAAATGGGAATATAATGGTACTGTTCATCAACTATACGTAGACTTAAAAAAACCATATGATTCAATTAAGAGGGAGAAGTTATATAGTATCATGCTGGAGTTCGGAATTCCTAAAAAGTTAGTTAGACTTATACGAATGTGTCTAAATGGCACAAAGAGTAGGGTGCGTGTAGGTAAACAGTTTTCGGACACTTTTGAAATCCAGAATGGGTTGAAGCAAGGAGATGCACTATCTCCTCTACTATTTAATTTTGTACTAGAGCATGCCATTACACCTTTAGAGAATGAGGAAGGCTTACAACTCAATGGTATTAATAAGCTGTTAGTTTATGCTGATGATGTAGTATTATTGGCCGATAGCGAGGAGATACTAAAGGACAACACGCACACACTATTGAGTAACACTAAGAAATTAGGACTGGAAATAAATATCAATAAAACAAAATATATGGTCACACGTAGAAATACATTATATAATGGAAATGGACAGCTAATGACAAATGAGGGAAATTTTGAGGAATTGGCTGAATTCAAATACCTAGGAAAAATAATCACAAATAGGAATGAGGTGCACAAAGAAATTAAACATAGGCTCAATTCTGGAAATGCGTGCTATTATGCATTACAGAGACTCTTGATGTCCCAACTCCTTTCAAAATCGTTAAACTGAAAATATATAAAACTATTATTCTACCAGTTATATTATATGGGTGCGAAACATGGATTCTTACTCGAAGGGAGGAAAGGAGATTACAAGTATTTGAGAATAAAGTACTTAGGAAAATTTTTGGACCAAAGAAAGATGAACAGACAGGTGAATGGAGAAGACTACATAACAATGAACTATATGGTCTTTATAGGAAGCTAGATATAATAAGAACAGTTAAGTCTCGTATACATGTTGAACGTATGGGGAATGAAAGACTTGCATGGAAGCTTCTTGTAGGAAAGCCAGAGGGAAAACGCCCAGTTGGTAGACCAAGAATGAGGTGGGAGAATTACATTAACTATGATTTGAGGGAAGTAGATTATACAGGGAATGATTGGAAAGCATTAGCTCAGGATAGGGATGTATGGAGAGCTTATGTCAGCGCGGCCATGATCCTACGGGTTCGATAGTGCCAGTGAGTAAGAGTAAGTAAGTAATCCACACAACAAGGAAAAGTCTTTTAAAATAAATAAATACTCTCAACTATACATTGTAGCAGTAAGAAATGAACGAAAATCGTGGAAGTAAGTATTTTGAAATGATGCGTATTTTGCAATATTATGAATTCAAGTGATTTCTGAAACGGTAATTTAATGCTCCAGAGATTAATGTAAGTGAAATGTGATTAACATTAACCTCGATTCACTCACTGTGAAAAGAGGGATCAGGTTCACAGTCAAATTATAAAATATATTTGTAACTATATTGACAATGTTGTAATTTGAATATCATGGATTATTTACAGCATTTTTTGTAGCTATTTTAATAAAGGCAAGAAATGAAATGTGTCCACCGCTGCGGTCTCGAGGTAGCGTGCTCCCTTATCACCCAGCGGGCCCGGGTTCGATCCTCGGTCGGGACACTTTCCTGGGTGAGGTTTTTATCGGGGTTTTTCCTCACCTGTAAAACAAATGTCACGAAACTTTTAAGGCCCAAACGGACCCCGAACGTTATATGGCTATCGCAATCATCACCGTTCATATTCATCTTAGATTAAGCTTAGGATTAAGGACTCTCCTGGGGCGCCACTATCATCATCACCTATCATATCATCGGAGCAACGTAGCCCCGCCTTCCAGGCGCCCCAATCTCAGACGTGGATTACAATTACGCCAATGCCAGGAGAGAACACCATACATGTCTAAAAGGACAAACCGAGGGCATGAAAAATTAAATGTAAATAATGTTTTGCACGATAATACGTTTTGTCGTACTTTACAGGAATGACGGCCATGCTTGAAAGTTCAATGTCCTAAATGTCGGGGATGCCAACCTATAAATAACTACATACTGTATACTGTAATATTACAAATAAATTACCTACCTATGGCGGGAAGTAAAACTACTGCCCTTTATGTATACTAAGTACAATGTATATATCCAAAAGGTAGTGTTAATATACATTGATGAAACAAATCACTGCATTTTAAATTAACTGAACTTTATTTGAAACAATTTTGAAAGTTGACTTAACAAAATTCAGTAGGTCATTTCGTCATTTTGATTACCATTAATCATACTTGCCGCCATTTTATTAATGGTTGGTGTCACGGCCTGCTGTAATCTCGACTAAATTATTTTCGGCATTTAGCGTATACACATTGGCCAGACTGCTAACTTCAGTCACTTGTTTATAATGAACGCAAATATTTCCAACAATAATGTTATTATTTTAGTATTATTTATTATTTTGAAAACACCATCGTGTAAAAAGCAATGTACAGCACACGTTTCGAAGTGTTTTACAGAATCTTGGAAATTAAAAACCTCGCTATAGCTCGGTTTTTAATAATTCCTTCGCTTCTGCAAAAAAACATTTCCCAATCTCGCATTGTAATATACTATTTTATAATTTTCGCTAACTCAGTTTTCTTCAGTGGATGAGGAACGAACTTGTTAAATATTCAAATGGTCAGATGTCAAGATGTCTTGAGTTATTGGATTAACTTATATCTATATAAAGTTATTAATTGAACCTATAAGTAATTAAAATCGCTTTCATAGCTAAAGTAGAGAGTAGTTCATTTAACGGCGCTCTTTAACTTCTCAGTTATTAGCGCCGCAACTCAAATCTCGCTGTGAAAGAACCGATACATTTTTTCTCAGAAACATCATATCTCAAACTTGACATTATTTTATGACGCAAATTCGCGGCTTTTCTTTCCTATCTAACAGTGTTTACACCCTTAAAATTGTATCGATCATTGTCGAATTTTAACCCGCTAACTTAGAAACCAGAGAAGACTATGGTAAAACCTACATCACCAGGATTGACTTTTACGGTTAATAGTGTGGACGTTACGTACTGGATAAATGTATTACTGTAACTGGATGGAGATAAATAAATAAATAAATAAATAAATAAAGCCTGATATGTCCCTTTAGGGCAAAGCCTCCCTGTACAGGGGTTAAGCTCTATTTGAGAGTGTCACCCGGTGAGCTACTCCGTGGTGAGAAGTTGACTTGGATGTAGCACTTGGTTTGTATACACTGTCTGTTCTGTGATTAGTTAATACACAGTTGGCTCTCCATCGTTCTCCAGCTTTTCCTGCATCTGGCGACTCTGGACCATTGCGCCCCTGCTCGTTCTTTGAAGATGTCAGCCCATCGTCGTCTTGGTCTTCCGCGCTGTCTCTTGCCTGTGTACGGGTCCCACATGGTTGTTTTTATTGTCCACCTGTCGTCCTGTATTCTTGCGACGTGGCCTCCCCACTTCCATTTTTTCCTGATGGCTTGTTGTGCGGGATCAGTTGTTGAGGATATCGCTTGAAGTGTTGTATTCGAGATTCTGTCCTTCAGAGTTATGCCTAAGATTTTCCTCTCCATTTTCCTTTGCATACTTGGAGTGTGTACTTCAGTTTGGCAGTAAGATTCCAAGTTTGGCAGCCATATAACAGTGTTGGAAGAACACAGGTTTGTAGTGTTTCCATTTTGAGTTTCCGGTTGAGTGACTTGTCCAGCAGTATAATTTCAGTGACCAGAACGCCTTCCAGGCGAGAGCTATTCTTCTGCTTATTTCCTTCTCTACTTTCTGATGGAAGGAGAGTAGTTGTCCTAAGTATATGTACTCGCTTACATATTGAAGATCCATTCCATCGACTTTGATAGGGTTTTCCGGACCATTAGACATAATTTGTGTCTTGCTTTTGTTCATCGAAAGGCCTGCAATTTTGCTAGTTTCTGAGAGCTCTTGTAGCATTGATTGGAGTTGTTTAGGGGATCTGGCGAACAATACCACGTCGTCAGCAAATCTTAAGTTGGATAGCCTGCTCCCGTTTATATTATTCCGTATTTCTTGTTCCAGTTTAGTTTTCGAAATATGTCTTCAAGCACGCATGTAAAAAGTTTAGGAGAAATTGGGTCGCCTTGTCGTACTCCTCTTTTGAGACCGAATGGTTGTCCCACAATTTCTGTCTTCACCTTGGCATAGCTTTGGCTGTAGATCTTATCCAGAACGCGGATGTACTTGTGTTCGATTCCTTGGGTGTACCTTTAGTATATTCGTACGTTCTATTAGAAGGAAAATCGGAATTAGCAGAGAAGTCTTTTAACTCGGTAGCGTTAAATTATTTATTATACTACTCTTGCCGTCACGGTATACTCGTGGTTAGCGCGCGCTGCCCTGACTGGGACCGCGTGCTCAAATCCTGACTTTTCTACAGGGGTATTTGTGGTGGGTCATACCAGGATTTTTGAGTTTCTTCTCGGGGTTCCTCCTTTCCCAAATTAATCCCACCAGCACTATCGAATCTCCCTTCCTTTCCCCTCTTCTCATTTCATTTCTCATTCATTAATTTCATATCACCCTACTACTCATCTCATGTTAGGAAAAACAGTTTGCTTGAGGCCCAGAGGTATTGAAAATATGTGTTTGCAGGGATCTAATGGGGCTCAGGGTGCTGGCTCATGACTCCGAGCTTGAACAATGTAAAAAGGGCAAAAGGGGCCAATGAGAGGGTTGTAGTCCCTCCTTACGGCCACGTTGTGGACCCCAAAAGTGGAGGCATGAATCACGAGACAAGAACCTGGTATGCCGGACCCGGAAAACGTCGTATAACTCACATAACACCGTAGAGTAGAATTCGTTCCATTCATCCATAATACTGAGGTAGCGCAATACATATTTCAGACCGCAGCGCTCAGGACAGTCTACACATCCTGTTCAAATAAAGACTTAAAATAACTTTTATCTATTTTTACAACTATTCTTCGTATATATACACATCTATCGGGATCAAATCCACACTCTTTAACAACAATAATAATAATAATAATAATAATAATAATAATAATAATAATAATAATAATAATAATAATAATAATAATAATAAGTGACAATGATAATACTAACTGTACTTATAATAAATAAATAAATATATATATATATATATATATATATATAAAGTATTCCCACTACAGGCCTCAGGAGGCCCTTGGGGTAGTGGGAGGTTAAGGCTCATAACATAGTTAAATACATTATCTATGTTATGTGGTAAATGCATTTATAATTATATACAGTCCATTTATAAATTATATATACATATATTTACGCCTATAATGTATTTGCCTGTGTTAACCTTTTCCTTTGAGAATACGTTTACATGTCCTACCTCTCCAGCTCATACAGTCAGTCACAAGACTATCGGTGGAGAATTTATAACTGAGGACCAAATATAAATAAATACTCTTTTCTAACCCAGAGGAACATGGTGAGTTTCCATGGATGACTGATTAGTTCAATATTCAGATAACATCTGAGACAAAATGAACATTTATAAGAAGACATTCACTCATACGTTTAACTAGAAAATGCGAATATGATATAGGTGAACTAGATAATGTGTTCGAGAATTATTTGTAAATTAGTTTTTTTCCTTTTGTTTGATTTGCATATGAGGAAAAACTTCGAAAAAGTTAAACCAGAAAATTTGTCCTCTACCCTTTGCGTTCGAGGCAATGACGTTGCTCTTAAATCACATAAATTGACGATTACTTATCAAATTAACGAAAAGTGGATTCATAATATAGGCGATTAGTGTAAAGTCTACGGTGATATAAAATATCATTGTTTTATAACAGTAATTGATTGCGAAATCAGAAGAACATACAACTCGCCGTAATTTTCTTATTATGTCATTTTCTAACCGCAATCTTTGTTTACGTGAACGAATGAATTCTCAATTATTCTTCACGATTTTCTCTCGACTCGTCTTACACAATTATAATCTTGATAAAAAAGAATTCACTTCTTGGATGGCAAATTGTGTCACAATAGCACACAATTCTTGTCTGAAACTTATAACATTTCTATCAGATTTAATGTCAAGTGAAAAATTATATGTAATTTTCATAATTTTATTCAGTAAGTGTTCGTTATATCAGTCAAGAATTAGATGAATTCGTGTTACGGTGTCTAGTTCATGATCATTGTTAATCTAAGGGAATATCTTATTTTATCTCTTAACATAGCAAAAAAAAAAACTCTCCTGCTAACTATCGCACCCGGAGGTTCATGGCTGCGAGGACATATGCTTTCCATACATCTGAATCCTGATATTTTTTTCCAATCATTCCCCGTATAATTAACTTTCCTCAAATTATGGTTAATATTATTCTTCCGTCTCATTTTTGGCTTACCTTCTAGGTCATTTCTCTCTGGTTTTCCTACAAGAATTTTCCATGGCCTCCTTTCATTCCACATCCATGACACATGTTCTGCCCATCAAAGTCTTATTGCTTCTAGTTTTTCCCATAAAGATCATTTAGGTCGCTGTTTACTAACCTAACACTTATATAAAAAAAAACTTTCTTTACTGTTATATTCAATCGACATCAGTAAAATTCAGGTAAGTTTCCGTTTAGGTATTAAGTCACAATAATAGAATGTACGAATATAAACTATAAAATAGTCACTTTGTAGGTCCGTCTCCTCAACTTAAGATTTTAGTATTTTATAGATTTTATTCGTATATTCTATTATTTAGTTATATTCAACTTTATATAAATAAATATTATCATTATAATTATTGAAAGGTAGAAATTAGGATGTATTTTATTTCAACTCTTTTAATTATTGTTAAATTTACGATTATATGCTGTCGTGTTGGCTCTAAACGTAGCACGCCTTACACACACACACACACACACACACAAAATCTTCGACTATATTTTATCATTATAGTTTTATATTATTTTAAAATTTATATCCTATCAACTAAAATGGTGTGTGGATTTTAGCAAAATCATTAAGAGAAATTTGGTATTTGATTCAAAAGAAGATATGAAAATTGTTAGATAACTAATCCTATTGTTTCTTTTTTCAGAATAAAACATTTCTCCTAATTCTCCATATTAGTTGGTAAGTACTGGATAACATTTTTTTTACAGAGTTGTTGTTGAATTGTTCAATATCTGAAGATATTCTGATTTGTTTCTTATTTTCATATTCCATGGGATTAATGATAATCTTAAGTTCGATGGGAATTCAATGTAATGATTTAATTTAATTTTAAATACAAATGTGTAAAGTTTATATATATATATATATATATATATATATATATCTTGAAGTTATAATTAGACACCGAGCAATACTATTTAAAAACATGCAAAACTATGTATCTACTAAAGGTAAAGTGATCCCACAACAGGCCTCAGGAGGCCCTTGGGGTAGTAGGAGGTTAAGGCTCCCACTTTTTCTAGACAATCGGCACTTTATGTCAGCCGGGTTGTCAGCCCTGCGTGACGGCCGCCTTTACCCCAGAACAAGCGTCCGGTACTCATTTCAGTTAGAGGCTGAGTCGACCCCAGGGCCATAGTGCCGCCAGAGGGTTTTGGTCAGTTTAAAAATCCTGACCCCAACGGGACTTGAACCCTCGACCCTCCGGCTTGTAGCTCAGTGCCTTAACCACTACGCTACGGCGTGTAAAAATGTTATAAACTAGTGCCCACTACTACAGGAATAAATACGTTTATAGAAAAACCAGTGAAACCAATTATTGTATACATTATAACTAAGGTTTCTTAATTAATTAAATTCTTTAATCTGTAACACAATGAATTAATTAATATCAAGATATCGCCCTATTATGTTCAGTTTATTTAGTTCAGAGTGACTTCGAAATATTCCAAATGTAAAGAATTTAATTTTATATCATTATTTATTCTGATTTTTTAGAACTTCCAGTGTTCGTAGGAATAATTTCTTATATCATTCCTCGCCAATAATCATAATAATCTTAATAATAATACTAATAATAATAATAATAAGAGTAATAATAATGGTAATAATAGTAATAATGGTAATAATGGTAATAATAATGATAATAAAAATAAATATATTATAATTATTATATAATTTATTACTCGTTATTGTTATTCCGTCCAGTGTTTAATTTTGAACTTTTTAGCACTACACATTTTTTTTCAAACGAACAGAAAGCTAGCCTGATGCGTCAACTCCCGACTTAGAGGACCAGGATATTTTTAATCAAGGTTTTCTTCCTTTAGCCCTTGACGAATCAACACCTAACTGCAACTAGTAACCCTAGGCAGGATACTATCAATCGGGCATAACCTTTTTTTTTACGAAGTTGTTACTCCTCTTCATCATCATTTTCCAACCTGCCTTGGGACAGGCATTGGGGCAGGAGAAGTGTTGTGAAACCTGCTAAATAAATAAAAATTACTATTATTATTATTATGATTATATTAGTATTATTATTATTATTATTATTATTATTATTATTATTTGTAGTAGTAGTAGTAGTAGTAGGTAGTAGTAATAGTTTTAGTATCATTATTATAATAATTATTATTATTACTATGAAAAGGATGACTGAAACAGATTACGAAATATATTTTTCTGAATGGAAGACCAAAACTAACATAGGCAAAATAAGTGGTCAGAACAATTAAACAAAGGGTCTTGAAGGAAGGAGCTGAAATAATAGGAATGGATATTGGCTATAGAATCTTGAAATGGGCACAAGAAGATATCAAAGGACATTGTAAAACCTGAGAATAAACAAATGTATTATTATTATTATTATTATTATTATTATTATTATTATCATCATCATCATCATCGTCATCATCCCCTAATTTTGTTTCCCCTGTTTTCTGACTAGCGGGCCCGAATTCGATACGCTGCAGGTTTTGAAAAATTTCAATTGCTTAAATTAATTTAATTTAATTAATTCGAATGTAAAATTTTCCATTTCGGGGCCAGGAGTGATGGTGATGTAGAATTTGTAATCGGTATTTGTGTGTGAGATTCCTGCATTAGATTGTAAATCCCTCCGCAATACTAATGTTGAGACGGCATGTGGTACTGTTGATGGCGAATAGCCGTCAGATGAGGACGTTAAGCATAGTGGCCCCTTGGTGCTTTTAGACGGGATTAGACTACGTGTCAGCACAGGGTTTTTCATCTTCTTTCTCATCATCACAAACCCTCATAGTCCACACATCACACTACACAAACACGAACTTACACTCATGCTATACTCCTACGTATCTGTATACAATTACAAGAATACATATTATACATAAATTATTTGGCTAAGTGGTGTGTAAATTGAAAATAGGCCAGGTTAACGCCATCTATCCACCCAGTGAAGAATCTGAAGCACTTGGATGTATTAGAAAGCATGCATGCACACACACACACACACACACACACACACACACACAACACACATACACGCACAGGTTTTTTATCAAAATTCAAAATTACATAGGCTATATGTATAGGCTACTAGAGTGAAGTGAGATAAAGAAGAAGACGAAAAAGAAGATATTGTATATTAAATATGTTAATTAGTTCGATGGAAATAAAACGCTGTTTTATTAGTCACTAAACTTGCACTCAATAAAGAAACGATTATTTTTTATTTAAAATTTAAAATCCATATTAATTACAAAATTAATTTGTGCTACAACAGCTCCGAATACAGGAAATTGATATGATTAGCCTCATTGGATAGCAGATGACAGTACAGGAAATCACGATGTTTTAGATTCAGTTTTCCTAATTTTATTTTCTTTTTAAGTTCTGAAATGATGCTCATTTGTTCTCATGAGAATGAATTCCGGTTCCTATATTCAAATAAAGATTGCAATGGTAGGCTTATAGGCGCGAATCGAACCTGGAACCTCTGCGAGTCGTCCCACATATAAATTTATAGCGCGTACGTAAGGCCTATTCACAAATAATTAAAATTTAGTTTCAAATGTGTGTTGACAATTCTTGAAACGTTTGAGCGTGGGAATTCAAGGAAAGTATGTTATTTTTAGCGAATATACCTTAATTATTTATAAACGGATTCCTGGAACAATTTAACAGTAGATTGCATAGCATATCGTCTTGTAATACAACAGAAGCATTGCCTCAGGTGTTGGGTGGAGTAGTTAAGGAGGTTGGAAAGAGAAAAACATAGGAAGATATTGTACGGCGTATCCAAGATACTCTGCAAAATATAAACTAAATATATTGTATTTCAACTTGAAGCAATTGATTTCCCTATTGAAAACATGCGATTCGAGTCCATTTACAATAAACTAGTGGTCGCTCAGCGGTCGACATTCGACCACAATTTATTAATTTTTTAAAGTTATGTCACAAATACGTCATTATGCATTATTTTTCGATTTATTTAAAAAATACCAACGATAGGCAATATGTCGTATAGCTTGGCTAAGCTATATTTGATAAACAATAACGCGTCATTTGACATGTGTATACTATTTATACTATATTTAAATTTGCATTATGTGTACGGGAATATATTATATCCCTCCTTCTTTGTCTCTCACTCCAACCCGTCAATTTTCTATGTCGAGGCATAATGGAAGTAGGTGCGAATATATAAATATAAAAAAGTAATTAAATTACTGAAACAAAGATTAGACAGGGTTTAATTTATATAATAAAATGTACTCACATTTTTTTTTAAATCACTAATAATAAATGCGCAAGAGTAAGTCTATTCAGATTGCTGCTACACAATTTTCTTCTTACAACAATGCACTTTCAGAGAATGAACGTAAACAAATGAATGAGTGGACAAAATAATGAGTAATACACATAAATTCCTTAGAGACAATTTTATTTTTTGCGCGATAGTGTGTTTTGTTGTACTTACAACAATGGCGACCATGATTGAAAGTTCAACTTCCTACATCTCGGGATTGCCAACCTAAATAACTATACTGTAATACTGTATTATATTTACACCCACATGCGGGAAGTAAAACCACTGCCCTCTGTGTATATTACGCGAAGCTGCTGATAATCGAAAACTTACCATTCTTACATTACTGGACTTTAGTAAAGCATTCGACACGGTAGACTTGGACTTATTGTTGCATAAACTTAAAAACCTCTTACTCTCTGATAGTGCCACGAAATGGTTCAATTCCTACCTTCATGAGCGCCAGCAATCTGTTATAGGAAATCATACATTATGTTCTTCTTGGTCCTTCCGTAAAGCTGGGGTTCCACAGGGTTCGGTACTTGGACCTTTGCTTTTTTCAATCTACATAAATGACATATCTAACTCCCTAAAGCATTGCAAACATAATTTATTTGCAGACGACATGCAAATCTACATCCACACAGACAAAATATTCACTAAATGACGCTGTTGCCAACATTAACGAGGATCTTGACTCACTAATGACTTGGACAGTTAAATATGGACTGCAATTAAATCCTAAAAAGTCACAATCAATCATTATGGGTCATCAGAGACTATTATCTACAATTAACCTAAACACAGTTTCGCATGTGTCACTAAACGGAGTTCAAATCCCTTATAGTGAGACAGTAAAAATTCTAGGAGTATTTATTGACAAAAACTTAAATTGGAATACACAAATAAACCATACATGCAAAACAGTCTTCTCAATAATACATTCATTAAATCGTGTACGAAATTGTTTGCCATTCGCCCTTAGGAAAATGTTAGTAGAAAACACTTGCAATGCCCCATTTTGATTATTGTGACACTCTTTTTACAGACTTAAATATTATTTCCACTCAAAGACTTCAACGTGTTCAATATTCTTGCGCCCGTTTTTATTTGTGGTATTCGCAATTTTGACCATGTTACACCGTCCCTGGAACAATTATCGTGGTTTCGTCTAAGAGATCGTAGAACTGTCCATTCCCTATCCCTTCTCTATAAAATACTTCACACATCATCGCCTAATTATTTATCACGCCGCTTCATCAGACTATCCGACACACATAATCTTGACACTCGATCCCATCAGCACATTGTCCTTTATATCCCGCCTCATCACACTGTATATTATTCATTATCTTTTACGGTGTCACTTACCAAAACATGGAATTCCCTTCCACCCTATGTCAGAGACTGTCAAACTATAACATCCTTCAAAAACAAACTAAAGAATTATTTAATAACAAACTAACTTATACACCTCACTGATAGTATTCTTTTAGCAATATTAATATATTTAATTATTTATGTAAATAATATTAAGAATAACAAATATTTTTATTTGTTTTGTTTTAAATATTGTATAATCGTAAAATTAGTTTTCTATATCTCATTATTTTCCTGTTTTTTATATACACTAGACAGGGACAATTTAATATGTCTTGCTTGTATACATTTTATTATTAGTTTTAGTCTTAATTTTAACTAATATTAACTGGTTGTATTATAGATCGTAATATGTATATTAGATATTATCTTTTGATCAAATTTTTACTTAGTGTTTAATATTAGAGTTAATTAAGATTGTTATATTCTTATGTAATATATGTTTGTCCTGGTGAGTGGAAGAGAAGGCCACATGGCCTTAACTCCACCAGGCTAAATAAATCTTAAATCTTAAAAATCTTAAAATCTTAAATTACGTATAATGTATATACAAAAAATATCCAAAAGGTAGTATTAATATACATTATACGAAACAAATCTCTGTATTTTAAATGAACTGAACTTTATTTGAAACAATATAAAACAATAAATACTAACTTGAGGTCATGTTATCAATAATTGGATTCAAGGCCTCCTGTTGTTTCAACTAATTAACATTGCCCACACTGTTAACGTTAGTCAATTACTCGTATTTATAATGAACACAAACATTTCCAACAAATATGTTATTATTTTACTATTACTTATTATTTTGAAAACGCCATGGCGCAAAAAATAATGTTCAACGCACGTTTGTGAAGTGTTTTACAGAATCTCGGAAATTAAAAACCTCGCTATCGCTCGGTTTTTTAAAATTTTCCTCGAATCTGTAATAACCACTTCCCCAATCTCGCATCGTAATATACTATTGTTGAATTTTAATTTATTTGTAACATATATTATACATAAATATTATTTTTCTGCACTTCCCCTCTATATTAAATTTAATTACGCCAAATATCATACTCCTCCGTGCACGCAATGTGCTTAAAAAGTGGTACGTTTTTTTCCCTTTACCTATTGATATACTCGTATAGATAGATAACGATAATAATAATAATAGTATTTTATTTATTCTGATAGGGTTAATGCTATAAAGCCTTCTGTTCCACTCAACCAGCACAAATATACAAGGCACAGATTTATAATATATATTATATAAAACTTCCCTCATTAGAGGATTGCCACAAGGACAAATTGATACAGACAATTCATTTTGGAAATTGATGAAATACATTTTGTAAATACATTTTAAAATTTCAAATTGTAATTGAAGTATATTCTATAAAATACAAATTTTGTAAAAATGGTTTCTTAAAATTGAAATTGATCCTCTAATGGCAGCGATGGCAAATTTAGAAACACACACTCTGTCCAAATCTAAGAAATTCCAAAATTTAGCTAAGAATCCTGGTATTGTATCTCTTGCCCCGATCATCAATTCTGTGACAGTTATACACCGTGTCCCATTCAAACCTCCCACATTTCAATTAATCATAACTCTCAAAGTATGCGGAATTATGAAATGAGGTTGCTATTAAAAGAATGAAAAACTCAAATAATTTTTGTTTTCATTGTTTCAGTTAATTTATCTGTCACATGTTGGACAATAATGACATAAAACAAAATGGCGACTCCTTAGCAACGAGCACAAACTATTTTCTGGTATGCAGAGACTAAGTCATTAATTACAGTGCAAAGAAATTACCGGAGAGAATATGGAGGAAATGCACCTGATGGGAAGACCATTAAGGCATGTCTTGTGAAGTTTATGGAGACTGGAAGCGTTAAAAAAGAATCAGGAGGTGCTCATACATGTATTTCAGAAGAAAAGATTGAAGAAAGATTAGAGAAAGGATAGAGGTGTTTTATTATGTGGCAATGTGTGGCAATGAAAATTCTTTGAGTTTCTGTTTCGTTTAATACTGGCCTCATTTCATAATTCCACTTACTTTGTTAATTATGATTAATTAAAATGTGGGAAGTTTCAATGGGACACCCTGTACTATCTAATTGGTATTTATCTTTTTAAAGTCAACTGCTGATTTATATATGGCTTTCTTTTCAGAGCCAACTTCCTCAGGTTGACCACTGTGAGTCTCAAATAGATTGTGCGATATAATAACATCCCAATTTAGAAGATGGTATAAATGTAATAATATATTTTCATATATTACTCCCATTAGTGGCCACGCCATGAACTTCCTCATAAACTGTGTATCCATAATCTCGCAAGGCTTCTGCCACCATTCTAATAATACGTGTGTAGTAAACAACTTATATATTAAGAACATGAAAAATACTTTTCATAATTCTATTACACACAGTTCTTATTCTCATACTAATCCACTGACACAATCGAATCCGTAGGTACATGGACGCGTGGACATGAGCTCTTCATACATCCCTTTCCCGAGCTAATGTTTCACAGTCATTCCCTGTATAATCTACTTTCCTCAAATCATGGTTAATGTTATTCTTGACCTATCTTCTGGGCACTTTTTTTTTTCTGGTTTTTCTGCAGAGTTACCATGCCGTTCTTTCATTCCCGATTTGTGCTTCATGTCCTGCTTATCGCAGTTTACAACACTTATCTATTATTATACTAATATAATAATAATAATAATAATAATAACCATCATCATCATGTATTTAAGCTGGATATATAAATCATAAGGGTTTCTGTTTCAGTCAACCAATGGAGAGATATTAGATGCTGAAAAATTACATATGATAATAAATAATTATATAATAATCACATAATAAATAATTATTAAGTAAGAATCATCGGAGAACATATTGTTTAAATAACTCACCTCATAGGATTCATGCTTCCATGATATCGCGATTTCAAACATAATCATGTTCATCGTCAGCCATAACTCCGACGATGAACATGATTATGTTTGAAATCGCGATATCATGGAAGCATGAATCCTATGAGGTGAGTTATTTAAACAATATGTTCTCCGATGATTCTTAATGATTATACCTCATAATGTTTACTTCCCAACATTAATTAAATATAATTATTAAGTAGTCTAAATATTTATACAAGTTAAATTAAAGTTAAAAAGTCAAACTAATATTATTAGAGAAATTAAACTCAGAAACCATAAAGAAACTCCATTTAATACACGCGCAATAAGGCTGAAAATAATAAACTAAATGCAAGGCAAGTATAAATTTTTATTTAATTGATCCTAACGTCCAGAAGGGAATTCCGAATTCCTGAGACACGGAATTCCAGTTGTGGGAGATGAAGATAGTATATGATATAGAATAATGGGTTGTCCTATGTTGAGATGTATACTGCAAAATATAATGATGGTGATTGTGTGATTAAATTATGGTTGGAGGATTAATACTGATAATGAGGATCTAAATAATTTAGAGTCGAAGTATGTGCAATCTTAAATAGGAAAACTAAACAGTTCAATCTTTTTCTATCTTGGAGATGAAGCATTGACTATTCCTTAAAGAATGGAGAAGTGTGATCATATCTTCGACCATTTAATACGAATTACATATGAACATGATGCTGTTTGTCTGAGCTCGTAACTAATGTAGGATAGTAGAACGTCGTCATAGTAAAAATGTGCATCATTTGAAACTAAAAGCGTTTAAGAGTTAGCAAGACTTTTTTCAAATTCAGATTAGAATGGAGATTAAATCCTATCTTTTTAACAACATAGGCAATATGGTATTTGTTGTCTAATATGATGGCTAACATGTTGTTATTAATAGAGTATTATATATTTGGATGTCCAATTTTTATAGTTAATTAATTACATTAATGTTGGTCAGAATTTCTAGACATGTATATATAGCATATTACGTATGCTTGAGTAGCTCTAACCGAAACAATTTTCAGCCATTTTCTAAGATTTTCTTTAATAATTGCGTTCTACTACCAATGTTACAAAACATATTGAAATATTAAAACTCGTACTTGGCAATTCCAAAAAAAAGTATTAGAATATCGGATTTTCATATTAAGTATTGGATTATTTTACATTGGCAACAAATATATTATTTTTGGAACAATATTCTTATTCAGTAATTAAATTCCATAAAAATTCTACTCACGTATGCCATTACATTCGTTTAGAGAAGAAAGGTTATGTAACATTATTATTTATTCTTACTAAGCAGATACTAAGGACCAGCGCGCACACTCTATTGAGTAACACTAAGAAATTGGGACTGGAAGAAAACATCAATAAAACTAATTGTATGTTCGCATATAAAAATAAATTACATAATAGAAATGGACAGTTAATGAAAATTAGGGAAATTTTGAAGAAATGCTTGAATTCAAATACCTGGGAACAATAATTACAAATAGGAATGAGATGCATAAAGAAATTAAATATAGGATCAATTCTGGAAATGAAAGCTATTTTCCATTTCTGTGATTCTTGTCCCAACTCCTCTAAAAAAAAAGTTAAACTGAAAATATATAGAACTGTTATTCTACCAGTTATATTATATGGATGCGAAACATAGAATCTTACTTTAAAGGAGGAAAAAATTTTACGAGTGTTTGAGAATAAAGTCCTTATGTTTTTTTTATCAAAAATGGATGAACAGACAGGCAAATGGAGAAGACCGCATAATATAACAAGGAGCTACATGAGTTTTATAGGAAACCGGATATAGTAAGAAGAGTTAAGTCTCGTAGACTGCGATGGGCAGGACATATGGCACGAACGGGAAATGAAAGAGTGGCATGGAAGTTTCTTGTAGAAAATCCAGAGGAAAGAGGTGGGAAAATAACAACAACAATGATTTGAGGGAAGAAGATCATGCTGGGAATGATTGGAAAACCTTATTCCTATCATTCAATATATAACAAAACGTAAGTACTTTTTATTACATAAAATATGGAAATACAAAAAATATTAGAGCTGTGACACTTAATAATATTAATAGTACGATATGTGTGTACAACCCCGGCTACAGGAACGCGAAGAAAATGGAGTCGTACACCATTCATTGAGGACAATAAATAGTCTTAAATTAAATGTATCATCATCATCTTCAAGGTATGGGCCTGTTGGCCCGTTCCGCTCCCCCGTACACTATATGCTGCAGGTGCAGGTCGTCTTTCCAACGACGTTTTGGTCTTCCTACATCTCTTCAGCCTAGAGGTTTATAACGAAGCAGCTGTTTTGATAAACGATTATTTGACATTTTATGTATATGTTCAAACCAATAGCATTTGCATGCTATGCTTGCAGCTTTGCTAGGGAATTGTAGGTGTGGTAGCTTTCCGTTGCTTTCCACACCGGTGAAGGATGATGATGATGATGATTATAATGATAATGATGATGATTATGATCATATGATTTCGGGGACCGTTTGGGTCTTAGAGTTTTCCTGATATTTGTCTTACAGGTGAGGAAAAACCCCGATAAAAACCTCACCCAGAAAAACTGCCCCGACCGGGGATCGAACCCGGGCCCGCTGCGTGACAAGGCAGCACGGTACCTCGAGACCACAGCGGTGGACTCGTTTATATTAATCTATAATAATTTAACAAATATTATTTTTCCTGATATTGATGATAATAACAGGACTCTTAATTGAAATACCATCAAATTCTATAGTTTTATTATTTGGTCTGTGGATCTTTTGTTAGGGAATTAAAAAAAAACATTAATTCATGAGTACAGTTGACCTATAGAAGATTGATTTGGTACACTCTTGCCAGTTATCGTTAATCTTTTTAGGGGAGACGCCCTCCAGCTTACAAAACTTGGATTTTTATCAAATAATCTGTGCCAACTTTCCCTTTTTTCATAGTTTTATTTCATATTTTGTTTTTTTGAAGAGGATAATATATTTTCCTTTTATAGAATTTTACAAAGAATCCAATTAAATGGTCTATCACGTAACTCAGAATCACGCCCTAGACATTATGCAATGGAAAATATATTAACTTCCCGTGTTCATGATCCAAACGTTCCAGAATCGTGAATTGTGATTCCACAGTTCCTGTATGACTCTGCACGAATGCTGGAATTAATAAAGACATTCTCCTCGCCGTTATTTTCAAAACAGTGTACTAATTAATATACGGAGATTTGTGTTATAACTGGACAGCTCAGATACCTTGATAGCCCTCAGAGCATAGAGAAAACTGTAGATTATATCGGTTTGTTATTGAAATGAGAATAACAAGAATATACCATAAACTGAGAATGGAATTGTTATAATTTTCAATTTCTAAAGTTTAGATATAGAAATAAAAATAAATGTAATTATAATTACTGGGAGCTTTAGGTCTTTCTATTTTAGTATCTATAATTCGAAGCTACGGAAATTATCATCATCATCATCTTCATTCATGGATTAGGTCTGTTGACCCGTTCCGACTTCAGCCCATCTCTTTCTAGGTCTGCCCACACCTCGGGTGCCTTTAGGTTTGTATTTTGTTATTTGTTTTGGATATCTATCTTCATTCATTCTGTCGATGTGTTGCTTCCATTTTTGTCTATATGTATCCATTTTATCAGTTATTGCAAATATTTCAAGTTCCTGTCTTATTTCTGTGTTCTTGATTCTGTCTTCCTTAGTGCACACTTTAACAATTCTCAAAAATTTCATTTCTGCCGCCGGTATCCTACATAGATCTTGTTTTTTTATGTATCCAGGCTTCTGAACCATAGAGCAGTACCGGTACTGCCAACATTTTATAAAATTTCAATTGTGTCTCTCTTGTTGTTTTGTTATTTAGTGTTCGTTTTATCGTACCACATATTCCCTGGAATTTTGCTATTTTATTATTTATATCATTATCATAATTAAATAAAATGTCACATCCTAGATAATTGAGATGGTTCACCTGTTCTATGATTTTGTTTCCTATTACTATTTTGGATCTGATTTGATTTTTCCCTTGGAATGCCATTACCTTAGTTTTTTCTATGGATATTTTGAGAATATATTTTTCACATATATTATGTAGTTTAAAAATATTCCTCTGAAGTTCGTCTTCTGTATTTGCTATTATTACCTGGTCATCAGCGTATAATAATGTTTTCAAGTAGTGTGTTTTATCTAATTTTATTCCTTTATTTGTTTCTTCGTTCCATTTTTTTATTATATCATTGATGTATAGGTTAAATAAAACTGGAGAGATACTGCATCCTTGTTTAACTCCTTGATTAGTATGAATTTTATTTTTACTTACTTCATTTCTAGTTTTTATAACAAAATTTGTGTTCCAGTACAAACTCTTTATAGCAGCTATTAAGTGTTTCGGAATTCCTTTTTCTTTTAAAATTGTCCAGAGTTTTCCTCTGTCTACTTTATCAAATGCCTTAACAAAATCAATAAAAGCTATGTGTGTTTCCTTGTTATATTCTCTTCTGTTGTTTATAAATTCTTTTATCGCTACGGAAATAATTTTTCAATAAAGTAGGCCTAAACGAGAAGTTAGAATTCCCGTTTAAAAAACTTACTCATTCACAAGTTTGGACTGCAGTTTCAAATAACTTGTATTATTTTAAAGGGCTCATTTCAAGAACATTATGCAATCTTCTTGTAAGCCCATGCTTTATTTAACAGAGATTTAGGCGCTCTCCCCCTATAGGGAAGAATTTGAACCATACTAATTTAGTTACACTTGTTTTCGTATAGATGTCCATTGAGTGGCCCGTTGTAAGCGTTCCGCCTCATACTGACATCTAGGAAACCAAGGTAGTACCAGGACGGGAAAATTCGGTAAATATTGCTTAGAGGACTTTCATTCGGGCTTAAGGATCTTTTACGAGCCTGAAAATCTTCAGACTCGGGACCCACGGCTTAAAGTCCCTCCCGGAGGACTTGCTTCTTGGATTTTTCCGTCCTACAAAATCCATCGACCCCGGCAGGGTTTGAACCCGCGACTCTCGGGACCAGAAGCAAGGAGCATAACCACTAGTCCACCGCGGCCGATGAACATTATGCAATTATGAGATAAAAAAATGCTTGCTTAGAATAACCTGTAGGCCTATGTCAGTCATTTTTAATAAATATTTTTGAATACAATTTAATAGTAAATATTTGGCCTATAAACAAATTAAAATCTGTAAGGAATATAAGTAAAGCTCTAAATAGAAAGTAGAATCTTACTTTTATTGAAATATGGCTAATTAAAATGCAAAAAGTCCATCTGCGAAAATTAAGCGAAATCTTCAGTAAGTCAAAATTAATGATCCCATTTTTCTGATTTGCGGAATATGTATTTATTTTAATAAATCGGAAAAAACGCAATCTCCCATTTCAACTTATTAAAAGTGAAAACAAATCACGCATATCCGTAATCTATTACATATTTATATATTGTTGTACAATTTGGCACATTCTTGTTATTAGCGTATAAAATGTTGTTTGTACATGAAATTTACATTGCTACATTTAATGTATCTTTAACTGTTTATAATTGGTATACCTATTGTATACCTATATTTTTGTCAAATATTTATTTGTATTTGTGCTGGTTGAGTGGAAGAGAAGGCCTTATGGCCTTAACTCTACCAGAATAAATAAAACATTATTATTATTATTAAAATAATATCAACTGATTCATTTTTCAATCTTTTATTAAAATAGCAATTAAATTAAACCATTGTATCTTATAGGATACGTTATCAATTTAAGGTTTATTAAATTGTATGGTATATATTACAACGAAGCAAACATGACAGTCAGTTTTTAATTTCGGGTTACAGGTAAACTCCTATTTTCTGATAATCGGATTTCGCTCAGTTTGGCGAATAATTTTCTCGGTTGATTTTAATTACATATAATGAGATTCATTGCGAAGAATTGAAATTTGTAGCCGATAAAGCGATTTTAAAATTTTTGTTTCAGGTGAATTCCTACACCTAATGGTCCGATTTTACTGGTTGATGAACTCAACCTTACTTTTTTAATTAATCGCTACACACCAAGTTGGGTTCCGATTAAACAAATTAGCAGCCGCTAGAACGTTGTTACCTACATACATATACTTACTTACTTACTCACTGGCACTATCGAACCCGTAGGTTCATGGCCGTGCGGACATAAGCTTTCATACATCCCTATCCCGAGCTAATGCTTTCCAATCATTTTCTGTATAACCTACTTCCCTCAAATCATACTTAATGTTATTCTCCCACCTCATTCTTGGTCTACCAACTGGGCGTTTTCCCTCTGGCTTTCCTACAAGAAGCATCCATGCAAGTCTTTCATTCCCCATACGTGCAACATGTCCTGCCTATCGCAGTCTACGAGACTTAACTGTTCTTATTATATCTGGCTTCCTATAAATACCGTGTAATCCATTGTTATGTAGTCTTCTCCATTCACCTGTCTGTTCACCTCTCTTTGGTCCAAAATTTTTCTTAAGTAATTTATTCTCAAATACTTGTAATCTCCTTTCCTCCCTTAAAGTAAGAGTCCATGTTTCGCACCCATATAATATAACTGGTAGAATAATAGTTTATATATTTTCAGTTTAACGTTTTTTGAAAGGAGTTGGGACATCAAGAGCCTCTGCAATGCATAATAGCACGCATATGCAGAATTGAGCCTATGTTTAATTTCTTTGTGCATCTCATTCCTATTTGTGATTATTGTTCCTAGGTATTTGAATTCAGTCACTTCCTCAAAATTTCCCTCTTTTGCCATTAGCTGTTCATTCTCTAAAGATTTATATATACATACATAATTATAATGATCATGGTCATTTCGGTATCTAATAGATATGAGTCCACAGCTGTGGTCTCGAGGTAGCGTGCTGCCATGTCACACAGTGGACCCGGGTTCGATCCCCAGTCGGGGCTGTTTTTCTGGGTGAGGTTTTTATCGGGGTTTTTCCTCACCTGTAAGACAAATGTCAGGAAAATGTTAAGGCCTAAACGGTCTCCGAAATCATATGCCCATCATCATCATCATCATCATTATCCTTATCATTATCATCATCATCATCATCATCACCCTTCACCGGTGTGGAAAGCAACAGGAAGCTACCACACCTACAGTTCCCTAGTAAAGCTGCAAGCATAGCATGAAAATGCTATTTATTGCAGTGAAGGACCTGCCTTCGGGCAGAATTACTGTGCATAGAATAGATATGTAAAACGTTTTCAAAAGTCTTTTCGTGAGAAAAACACATAGTTTCACTTCCTTTGAATTCTTTGAAAGTATATTTAAACAATAATGAAGATAGTGCCTAGAAAAATATTATTACTGTTTAAAATGTTAGGTATTAATAATGATTACACCTTTTATTATTTTAGTTATTATTTGTTTTGTGTATTATATTTTTATTACTTTGAAACGTTTGGGTAATTTTGTGTTTTTATGCATATTATTCTGGTTTTACATAAGTTTGAATTTATATTTTTTTGTGTATGTGCTGCTTTAATCAATGCATTTAAAACAAATGCACTATTTAATAAAAATATAATTCACCTCGAAACTCGTGGATGCAAGAAATAAGAACGGAAATGAGAACAAGAGGACTGTTGGACATGGAGTGGGTGGATAGAGACGAGTGGAGAAGAAACATAAAACTTCAGGCACAGAAAGATGTGTACATATTAGAAATCTGTATGTAAATAAAATAATTCTCTAACGTAATGTCGGTACAATAATAATAATAATAATAATAATAATAATAATAATAATAATAATAATATGAGTGAGAACATCGCAAATTAACATTATCGTTATTCAAATTAACATTAACACGACCAGAGAATGTCAAATTCCCGTTTACCAAAGATGATTTACCACCTCGAACCTAAAGGCAAAAGAGACCTCGGAAGACCCTTCAACCGATGGAAAGATCAGTTTTTGTAGTCGCAGAACGGACATCATCACAAAAATACTGCAAACGGAAGAAGAAGAAGAAGAAGAACATTATACTTCAGGTCTAAAGGTTAAGAAAACTAACAACTTTGATCTATCATTACGAGTGACTTTCTTTGAAGATTTTTAAAATTTCATAATTCACTAAATATATTAATTTGAAGGATTTTATACCCAAGACTTATTCATTAAAGAAGGAGTGTATATGTGACCGCCAATTATTTCGGTTTGAACTCTAGATGTGGGTCAAGATTGTAGGTCTTCACGAATTATATCGTCCATAAAATTATACTTTATTACTTTTTAAAGAGGACCTTGAATTAAACAATTTACCTTAATTGTTAAAATATGTTCCTATAAAATGTAATAACCCTTACGTGTTCTAATCTCTCCTTTCCCTCAATGTAAGTTTCCACTTTTTTACTCTCCCAAAACTACACACATTTAAATCCATTTTCAATTATATTACAAGAAACTAATAATTATTAACATCTCATCTATGACTTTCAAGGTTAGGCGAGAAAAATTCTCATTTTAACATAAATACAAATCTGCACAACTATGTACCACTTTTCATTATTTCAGGGTTTACACCTTTCATTTGTACTACTTACATTTCAAGTTTATATGAGACTTTGAGTACGGGCTTGTGATGCCGTGGCGAGTAATAACTAACTTTTTACAAACAACATGTTAATTTAATTCAACTCTTGTAAATAAATATATAGTTACTTGGCTTTCACGTATCTTCATCTACCGTCTTTTGTTTTGTGCGTTGTGTATCGATACTTGTAATTAGTCTGTTTAGATAATTATCTTGTACACGTTTGTCACACATATTATTAAAGGCAGCAAATACATTTTTTTCTCAATCTTTGAATTTAATGAAGCACGTATTCATACACTGACAAACCGGACCCTATCTTTCTGGTTTATATGATCATAACCAAGTGCTGTTTTTACACGCTTTATATTAGCTTGACCTGTATCTATCTATCTATCTATCTATCTATCTATCTATCTATCTATGTAACGGAATCGTTCAACGCGATTTTCACCCACTTAGAAACATTGGATCGACTTGAAACTTTGTATACTTGTAGAGGACCCGTGACAATACAATAATTTCATATTTATTTTCTAAAATCCTGGCCATAATCATCAGAAAATCAAAAAAAAGTGTTTTTGTATCAATGTAACGGAATCTTTCAACGCGATTTTCACCCACTTAGAAACATTGGATCGACTTGAAACTTTGTATACGTGTAGAGGACCCGTGACAATACAATAATTTCATATTTTGTTTCTAAAATCCTGGCCAGAATCATCCGAAAATCATAAAAATGAAAACTGGTATAATAGGTTGCGGATTTGTCGAGGTTTTAGTCAATCGTTGTAAGAGCTCAGTTGGTAGAGCAGTGAACTCTTAGTGGTATATAATTTAAGTAACCCATATGTCGCTGGTTCAAATCCGGCTGGGAGGGTTTTTTTATAGAAGAGTATTAATTTTAGCTCATACTACCTAGTATCGAATTTAAAAATATTTACATTTTTATCTTATTCTGTAAAATATTAAAACTAAAAAATAAAAAATAAACAATAGTTTTAAAAAACTAAAAGAACACGCTTTATTAGAAAACTAAAAAATGAAAAATAATTTTAATTTCCAATACGCTGGGATAAAATAAAGTGGTCAACAAAAAAATCATCTCCAACACATATAGAATAAAATTAGAGTTATCAACAAAAAGAAAATAATTTTACCACCAAAAGCGTGGGGTGATTTTTATGATTTTTACATTTTCTTCTTAGAGAGCTTACTTTTACCAATATCTCTTTATTATCAAATATATTAATTGATATAGAGCACCCCACGCTTTTGATGGTAAAACTATTTTATTTTTGTTGATAACTCTAATTTTATTCTATATGTGTTGGAGATGATTTTTTTGTTGACCACTTTATTTTATCCCAGCGTATTGGAAATTAAAATTATTTTTCATTTTTTTAGTTTTCTAATAAAGCGTGTTCTTTTAGTTTTTTAAAACTATTATTTATTTATTCCTAATTACATTGTGATTCCAAGATGAAATCTACTGTATTCGTTTCATGTTTGTTTCTCCTTAATTTATTTGACACTAGCTAATACCCGGCGTGCGCTGCTACGCCTAAATAAATTAAAATTAATGTGCTTTTATGTTTAGAAGAATAAGTAAAAGGAAAAATAATTATAAATTTATATATTTTAGATACACCGTGCTGATTGCCCGGCGTTGCTCGGGAATCTACTCATCCCTATCTTCTTGGCATAAATGAGCTGAAAGACAAAAATTAATGTAATTCCTATGATTAGTTGAATAAGTAAAATAAAAAATAATTATAAATGTATATCGTAATTATTTTAAGATTCCCCGTGCTCGTTATCCGGAGTTCCCCGGGAATCTACTTATCTCGATCTTCTTGGCATAAATATGCTAAAAGACAAAATTCGTTATTGTGAGTTATCCGTAAAAGAATACCCGCGATGTGCTGCTATGCTTGCACAGGAATCTATGTACTTGTCTCGATCTTCTTGGCATCAATGAAAGACAAAAATGGTTATTGTGAGTTATCCGTAAGAGATAAACATATCCTGTCGCCAACGTTTTTGTAGAGCTTTTTGAGATATTCAATTCCGTGTACATAAATTTTGTGTATATGTTATGGTTTAGGCAGCGTAAGCCATTTAAGCGCCCAAAGAGCTACTTTATTCGCGTTTTCCACTACAAAGGGCGATTTTTAAGGGTGTAGGAGTTGAGTATCACAACTCTCTTATAGCCTATGTTCATCCCGAGAATCTTCTGAACATTTTGCAAAAAGCCCCATCACAATCGCATCAACGGTATGGTTGCGCATAAAGTACGAACAAACCAACAAACAAACATTCATTTTTATATATTTTTTTTAGTAGTAGCAGGACTTTATTAGACAAAAAGTAAGATATTTACAATATTAGATTTTACTAAAGGTTCACTATGAATCTAAAATCACAACCGAAATAATATTTATATATAGCTAGGATATATACGGTAAATAAAGAAAATAGACATGATGTACCTACCTATCTTCAATATCATATGATGCAGTACAGATTATTAAACATTTTGTTGGAAATTATAAAAAAATACAGTTCAGCGCGTTGCCGCGTATGGTGGATCACTCCGAATGGATATAAAGGGAGACAAAATCAATGTTGCTGGGTAAAATATTTTTATACTCAACCCTATGCATATAAATTTACTTTTTAAGATACTTTGATTGTTTATAAACTTGAATAGTAGCAAAAGGTTTCTTGGTGCAGAATCTGTCGAAATCTCATTTCTGGCCAAAAATGACATGAATGGTTTTTGATGCCATCTCTTCAAATATTTATCAGGTTTTGAAATCGCCATATTTATTCACACAGTAATAATTCTGTGACCCTAACATTATATTTAAATTAAGGATACAAATTTTAACGAAAAAATATATATATAATCAAACGCAGCGTCAGAGGTAGAGAAAAAGACACAAACCAAAATCATTTGAGGAAACTTCAAAACTTTTAAAACATGAATACAATATATTGTAAGATAAACATTAATAAGGCGTTAATATGGTATACTCTTCCATTTTATTTGTATGTAAAAGTGTGGATTATTATTATAACACAACGTCTCAATTAGATGGTCGTGTTTTTATTGGTAGTAGATATATGATAAATCATAATCATCATCATCAACTGCAGTCATGGATTAGACCATTGGCCTGTTCCGCTTGAGGATAGAAATTGATCCCTCTATCTCTTCTTAGGTCTTCCTGGGTCTCTTCGCCCTGTGGGTTTGTAGTACAATAGCTGCAGAGGCAGTCTATTGTTTGGCATACTAAGAAGGTGCACATGCTAATTATTTTGGTATATTTGAATGGTTTCAGTTATTGCTGGTGTGTTGAGAGCTTTGCGGATATCTTCATTAAGCATGTGGTGATAAAGTGTATAACCCTCTAAAGGTCTTAAAAACTTCATTTCTGAAGCTACTATCCTATTTAATTTACCTGTATTTAGAGTTCAGTGACGATCTTTCACCGTAAAAATACAACCGTCATGAAATGCGGACATGGGTTCAACTGGGGTAAAATTTTCCGGAGGTCAAATAGTCCCCCATTCGGTTCTCCGGGCGGGGACTACTTCAGGGAACCCATGCCAAAGGCTTCTAAGGAACATGGAATGTAAGGACTTTATACAATAGCGGGGCATTAGAGATATTAACGCGGGAATTAGATAAATCGCCATTGGATATAGTCGCTTTACAGGAAGTTAGGTGGCCAGGAGAAGGTAGTCAGGAATCAGGAAGCTTTGCATTATACTACGGGGGTGGGGAAAGACCTACATTTGGAATAGGTTTTTTAGTCAGAAGGGGGATCCTATCCGCTATCCGAGGTGAAAGATTGTAAATCTTTTAAGGAGGAGAACTCTTCTACTAAAGTTCTATATTCAAGAATTAAGTTTGTTAGTAATAGGATATCATACATAATTCTAAAGGGTAAACGACATCATTTTATAATTGTAAATGTACATGCCCCCATAGAAGATAAAGATGACAAGATCAAGGATGAATTCTATGAAGAATTAGAATGCTTATTTGATAGCCTTTCACGATATATGATGAAAATTGTCTTAGGGCCGGTTGTACCAACTCAGTATAAGTTCTGAATACATGCTATCTCAAGTATTCAGCCAAAATTGCGTTGTACCACGACAGTATTGCACCTTAGCCGGAGCATAAACTCGGTAGACTTTCTACGGTCATTCGAAGCCGATTATTGTGAAATACTCGAGTTAACTTTCCAAAATGGCAGCCAGAAACATGTCTAGAAATTTATTTCTGGATTCTGATAGTGACGACGAAGTATTATACGATATGTTTCTAAAGACCCGGAAACTCAGACAAATCAGGGGAAGACCGGATCATATTGAAAATTACAATGATGAAGAATTTTTCGTCCGCTTTCGCCTTGATCTCATCAGACATCGATTAGAACATAAGACGAAAAGGTAAGATTTTAACATTTTTCGTTTGTATTTTATTATTTCCACAATCATTGTTTAATATTTTTAGGTGATTATTTAAACATTTTTATTTAAAGAGGTATGAGCATGAATTAGCATTAATACTCGTACTTGAACCTGTAGCTTCATTAGATAATACTGTATAATGCAATGCATTTTATAATAGGGGTAGGAGTTAAAAAAATAATCTTCATAAGTAATGCCACGAGTGATTTCCAAATTATCGATAAATTCACGACTCACGAAGTGAGGAGTGAATTTATCTAGAGAATTTGGAAATCAAGAGTGGCATTTGTTAGGACTATTTAACGAATAAAATAAAGCTGTTTACTCACAAATCATTATTTAACTACAGTTATTTAAAAATATTTTTATATTTAAAGTAAACGGTGATGTTTGAAAACTAATGAGAAACGATAGGTAGCCTACGCTTCTACTGCTTCTTTTGTTTATCACTGCAACCAGATCATACTATTTATTGCCAAAGGAACGCAATATTGTAAGAATGCTCTCTAGTGGAGAAAAAATGAAACACATCAATCTGTATATTAATTCATTTTTGATGTCGTATACATTTAAGAAAGTGCAAACAGTGGTTTCTTTTTTTGGTGGTATAATCAATTGCTACAAATGTTGACATGTAAGCACTATTATATACAATCTGGTAGCCGTATTTGTTATAGGCTCAGTCACTGCAAAATAACGGTCAGACCTGTTCAGAATATTAAAAAGGAGGAGCTTTGCTTAATATATGATAATCCTAACGTTGATAATTATTTCGTGAAACACGTCTCTGATTGGTTGTAATACAGAAATCATTGAAACGTGATTGGTCATTGACTCCCATTTGGGGCATGAGTTAAATAGTCTATGAAAGTGTGCTTTTCAAAGTATAATTGCTTTTATTTTACACACTATAATTTAACAAAACATTGAAGTGCAAATTTTTGAGGTTATATTATAATGCCATTAAATTAAAATCTTAATTACAACGTTGGTTATGCCATTGACTTTAAATAAAAAATGTGTATTATGTCGTGTGCCATAACCTTTTTTCTAAACTATCATAAAATTGATATTGTTATTATTATTATTAATCAGGATATTATCAGTAACATAACCATAATTTTTTCAACATTCTACAGAAAAATCTCAAGGAGACCAGTTCATCTTGAAGAAGGTATGGAAGATTGTTTCGTCTGGTTTCGCTTTTGAAACGAAGCAATTACGTTCAATGTGGATCTGATCATACATCGATTACAACAGAAAGGTAAAATATTTTATATTTAGTAAAAAAATTAATAAAAAATAGTCTTCTATCCAAATGTAATTTCTTAGGCTATATGTTACATACCCACAAAAATGTAACAAAAGAACATTGAAGTGTTAATTTTGAGATTATATTACAGTGCCATAACCTTAAAACTTAAGTTACAGTAGTGATTATGGTATGCATGTTCAATATGCAAGGTTGATTATGTTGTACTATCATGGACCTCTAAACTTATACTTAATTTCCAATTTTTCAAGCTGTTATTACATTGACACATTATTATTAAAATGCACTGGCTATTGTATGCCAAGAGACCACGTATACTTATTTTGGCTCAAGTTTCCATTAAGTGCAGTGAGAATTTTTCCTAAGCCCGAGACAGACACAACGCGCATGCGCCAACAAGGTTTTATTTTCAAATTATTTCCCACCATTTACAACAAATTTTACATTTTTTCTAACGATTACTTGAACACATTTTTCTATGATATTTAACTATATACGTAACATGAAGACGTGGCAACCATATTGATTTTAAGGAATATTCTATGCAACAACAGTGCAGCCAACATAGGTTATGTACTTCAGAATTTGAGAACTTACTATTTATTTTTGGGTGTTGCATTCTTTCACAGGTTAGAGTGTTTAAATTATGTTAGGTTAGCTTTTAGGTTGGTCTTTCATAAGTTAGAGTACTTAAATTGCATTATGTTAGCTTTTAGGTTTGTTAAATAGCATGTATAATGTTGGCTGCATCGCGATATTCCATAGAGTAAACTGCTTCGCGTTTGTCGTGCATGCGGTGTGGTGTCTGCCTGGGACTTACGTACTCCTTCTGTCTTTACTAACTTTTGTACTTTTTTAAACATTTTCGCTTCCGACTTCACTCTGCTAATTAACTTCAAATTTGAATTCAAAATTTAAACTGGTGCTACTGTATTTTACAGGAACCAGGGGTTCTACCTATTAAGGAGGATCAAAATGGATTGCTCACCGCCAACACTTAAGTGATGGCCACAGAGCTTTCCATCTATCTAACATTTTGCACACTATACTTATATACCATTTTTTTTTACAATTATTAAATATTTATCTCCATACACAATTATTTCTTTGAAGTCTGCAAAATCATTGTGCACATGTGTGAACGCTAGAAGAACTTATACTAGATGGTGAAGATATCTGATGAAAATTGGAATGACCAACATTCAAAAGTATATTCTCAGAAAAAAGATGTTCATCAGTTCATTTTGTAGGTTCTGATGGGACAGGTTAGTGTATATCAGATTAGTATATGCTTCATTAAATAATATGCAAATAATTTATTTTGTTAATTTAGGAAGGAGAAAGTTGGTGTATATCCATTTCTAACAAATGTTTGGGGATGTATTGAAGTTTGGTCGCAGCTACATTCTTCCATCTAGTGTCAATTCTTAAATTTTCTGTAGAACTTCTTTGTGATTCCATCTAGTGACAATTCTATAAACTTATGCTCATGCACATGTTTCACTGTAGGACACAAAAATTAAGGGAAGGTAAACTAAAGTTTTTCGGCTCAAACTGCACTTCTACAAGCACTTGATTTTTCAGTTATATTGTAAACTATAGCTCTTCCTCTATATTACTAACATTACTTAATATTTTAAACTTTTTCAAACCAATTTTTATAACATTATTAGACAATTTTGAAGTATATATTTAAATATACAAATCACAATATTATGATACTGTTATTCAATATTGTAATGCTGCTATTTTCTCCACAGAGTATATTACCTAGTCTCTAATTTTCTATTGCTGTTTTGGGTTATCGCTGGTTGGATCAATATGAGGGAGTGATAAGTGATGTGTACACCATTTTTAATAAACGTTTGGTAATTTTAATATTATTAATATATTTTTTAAACATAGATTTGGAGATTATTGCAAATATTGGTCATTTAAATTCATTGCGACGGATAGTAACCGAGGATGATAATCGATATGTAGTTTGATTGTGGGTTATCGCTGGCCTCTATAACTCTGGCGCATGCGCACTGTTGTTCTATAGGACTTTGAAAAATTTCACGCTAGTTTAAGTGCAGTTTTTCCATTTTTCCTACATAACAGTTGTGTGGATGCTCAAAGCTTATGAACTTACTCGATAGATGACGAGTATCTGTGCTATTGGAATAATCAATCTTCACAATAAGTTCCCAAGCATGCTTTTAAAGAAAGGAATAATTTATTATTTGATAATCTAATTTGGTGTACAATAACTTTTCCTTCTTAACCAAACAAAATAAAATAGTAGTTATATTGTGAAAGATTGTCATACAATAGCACAGTTAGTCTTGCTATATATTGACAAAACCTTTTGCATGCTCTGTAGAACTTAGAAGAAATGAGTGAGAGATTTTATATACATAGATAAATATATAAGAAATATAAAAAAAATGTTTTAAGAATCGTTACAAAATGTTAAAACAGTAGGAAATGTTAGTAGAAATGGAAAAAGTAAATAGTGTAACAGTGTCATATTAATGTTGTATGGTATAGCATAGTGGGTCATAAACTATAGTTCAGCCATCATAGATTTAAGCAACTTTCATTGTATATTTGATAAATGGTGACCTTTATTACAGCATAAGTCAGTTTTGGAGATTCTATGCCTCTAGTCCACCTGCATTAGTCACTGTTCAAACAGAATAGCCAACTTTGCCTTATGGGTGACTGCAAGTTTGTGTACAACCAATTAGTTATTAGATAATATGGCTTCCCATAAAGAAACCTCTAATTAATTAAAAGCGAGTTAATAAGAAATGCCATAAATATAGCAACTTAACGTTTGTATGCAATGCCCAAAATGTTTTATTTGTATAACATGTTTCTGGTATGAACTGTGAAAACATTATATGAGAATAGAGTGAGTTGTAATCCAATACATCCATAATGAGACATAATGAAACTTGTTAATACAGTAATCATGAATAAAAATAATGTGTACCAGTAACTGAAAGGGAATCAAATTACAATGCATAAAGTAATGTAACATATCATTGTTGCTACACATTATGTTTTTTTGGAACATTCTTTTTTTAATATAGCAGAAAAAAAAATTTTGCCCCTTAGCTTATGACGTCTGAGAAATTACAATGTTATTAAAGTAGTAGAATCCACTAAAAATATGCATTTGTTTATAGTTCTATATTTGATGGTGAATAAATATTAGTCACTTTTGATTTATCTGATAAAATCATAAACATTCTTTTTTTTTTTTTCTAGAAGGCTTGCTGGGATATTACATCGCTTCATTCCCGAATTGTCACCGAAGACTTGGACTGCATGCACATAAAGACCAGTTCTCCTCAGGATAGTACAATACTGAGGAACATACAAGGAATAAAAGTGTATGATGTGCAGTTAAACATTTTAGATATTATTGTTTAGTTGTTTCTTTCACTCACCTCATACTTCTTAACTCCCAAGCAGACTCGAGTTTCTTCACTTCATTTGTGATATTCTCAATGTTGTATTACATTCACAACTGATGTCAATGGCCTCCATCCTGCCGGACCTGACCTCCGCGCCATCTGATGGCTGGACGACGAACTTCCAAATCAATCCCTCTCCTTATCACCGGGTATTTTCAAAATTCATAGTTGTGTTTTATTCTTGCATATATAATTTTTTTCCCAAATTGTGAGTTCCTTCGGTTTTTCCAATTGTTTAAGTTAATTTTGTTTTGGTTCTATTCTGTGTTTTTCTGACCAGGCATCTACAGCTATTGCAGATTTTCTGTTTTCCATTTTTAACATTTCTGAGGTGTTCATTTATCTGTATTTAGATTCTTTTTGTTTTTCCTATGTATATCTTTTCACAATCCTTTACAATTAATTTGAAAATTCCCGATTTTTGCAGTCTTCAATCTTTTCATTTTTGTTGGTTTTTAGAAAAGATTGAAGATCTAACATATGACTAGACAATATTTAACAATTGTGCATTGAAGACTCAGTTTGAAAAGGAGTAAATGTTCTTTAGTATAAATGGAGTAGAGAGTCAATCATAAGCATCATCATTACCAGTACTATGGTCCATAAGAGCCAGGATCCCCTGATATATACATCCAATTTTGATTCCCCAACCCATATTCTATTATTATTTTATAAACTGTACATAACCACTGATTTAATATATTATCTTGTATATCAGCAAATTAAGTTTTCACCAATGTAGACAGATTTTTTTGAAGCTGTAATAGTATTTTAAAATGCAATAGAAGGATCATTAAGAAGTTTGTTTAATAATTAAGACATTTTGTCTATACATTCTTCCTTTATGGTTGTT
Organism: Diploptera punctata; assembly: GCA_030220185.1. Classification (NCBI taxonomy): domain Eukaryota; kingdom Metazoa; phylum Arthropoda; class Insecta; order Blattodea; family Blaberidae; genus Diploptera; species Diploptera punctata. Next base: position 86 of record JASPKZ010003044.1, on the reverse strand, counting down.
TTTGTCCAATCTATGTTTCAAGGCTTCTGAGCCCCATCGTCAGCAATTACAGACTGTAATCAGAAGCCTTGAAAATCATTATGTTC